>CAUJGU010000423.1:0-121646 GCA_963169105.1 Ceriagrion tenellum
GTGTAGAGATGTTTTTTTTCTGTATAAAAAAGGTATTACCCCAAAATGATGGGAGCCACATGCCCTTCTCAAGAAAATGAGTTTCACTTACTCAATAGAGTTTCCATGGTCATGCGCCGCTGCCGATTCAGTTGTTCGTAATTTCGTATTCATTGGGTTCAATGATAAGAGCAGCAGGTTCTTCGTTAAGTGTTCATTTGCCATTTTCTTTTACTTTTTCATTGTTTAATCATTTGTGTGTAGGTTATCATTACAAATTACCTGAAGATGCACTGCTATCTAGTGATTCACGCTATCAGTTAATCGGATCATGCCCTTTTCTTGAGAGTTGACCATAAACTTTGTTTGGGAAGTATTCCATGACGTGTTTCCTGCATCATAAAACCGAGGTTAGTACACAACTGATTCGCTGAGGTTTTAATCATGTTTTCGTTGATTTTTTGTACGTTCTGTGCTGTGAAGCGATTGTAATGTTTGCCTGACAGGATCCGGCGACTTGGAAGGAGTCTGTCAAAAATCTGTGGGTCCTGTCAGACGAACATTCATCCTTGCTATTGTGAACTTTTATGTGACGGCCACGATATATCACTGAACATGTGACCCGAATTGTGTCCTCGGTAAATGTCTGATTCCGTCACACCTTTGAAAAGTTTTTTTCGACCCTGTCCACATACCGTATCGCCGCGAAATTTGTGTGACAAATACTAGAAAGATGCCGGTATCTAAAGATAATTTTATTTTGGGGGAATAAGTAATGCACGATAAATAGGAAATTTTCAAAGCTTGAGGTGACTTTTTCCCGGCCGCCATTGCACTGTTTCCACTTTTGAGCGCAGCGTGGCACGACAGTCGCTGAGTTGCGTTTACTCTTAAAATTTCCCGTTCCATGTGTTTCGTAACCGCACAGAATGTCGTCGCTTGAACGATGGAAACGCAGGACGTTTGAAGTAATGTTTTATTTCTGTTTTAACCTATGTTGACATTTCATTCCTAGGAGGTGTAGACATGTAGAGACTTATATTTTCAAGAAAAAAATATCCCTCGAGACGGCTGGTGATTGTAAGGGTGGAAATAGGAGGTGCAGGCATGTACAGACGTATATTTTCTAGAAAAAAATCTCCCTCGAGACGGTTGGTGATTATGAGGACGGAAATAGAAGGTTCAGGCATGTACAGACGTATATTTTCTAGAAAAAAATCTCCCTCGAGACGGTTGGTGTATAGAAGGGTGGAAATAGGAAGTGTAGGCATGTAGAGACGTATATTTTCTAGAAAAAAATCTCCATCGCGATCGTTGGAGATTATAAGGGTGAAATAGGTGGTGTAGGCATATAAAGACGCATATATTCTAGAAATAAATCTCCCTCGAGATGGTTGGTGATTATAAGTGTGGAAATAGGAGGTGTAGGCATGTACAGACGTATATTTTCTAGAAAAAAATCTCCCTCGAGAAGGTTGGTGAATGTAAAGGTGGAAATAGGAGGTGTAGGCATGCAGAGAGGTATATTTTCTAGAAAAAATTCTCCCTCATAAATCATGCAGGTTGGTGTATATAAGGGTGAAAATAGGAGGTGTAGGCGTGTAGAGAGGTATATTTTCTAGAATAAAATCTCCCTCGAGACGGTTGGTGATTATATGGGCGGAAATAGGAGGTGCAGGCATGTAGAGAGGTATATTTTCTAGAAAAAAATCTCCCTCGAGAGGGCTGGTGATTATAAGTGTGGAAATAGGAGGTGTAGGCATGTAGAGAGGTATATTTTCTAGAAAAAAATCTCCCTCGAGAGGGCTGGTGATTATAAGTGTGGAAATAGGAGGTGTAGGCATGTAGAGAGGTATATTTTCTAGAATAAAATCTCCCTCGAGACGGTTGGTGATTATAAGGGCGGAAATAGGAGGTGCAGGCATGTAGAGAGGTATATTTTCTAGAAAAAAATCTCCCTCGAGACGGTTGGTGTATATAAGGGTGGAAATAGGAAGTGTAGGCATGTAGAGACGTATATTTTCTAGAATAAAATCTCCATCGCGATCGTTGGAGATTATAAGGGTGAAATAGGTGGTGTAGGCATGTAAAGACGCATATATTCTAGAAATAAATCTCCCTCGAGATGGTTGGTGATTATAAGTGTGGAAATAGGAGGGGTAGGCATGTACAGACGTATATTTTCTAGAAAAAAATCTCCCTCGAGACGGTTGGTGATTTTGAGGACGGAAATAGAAGGTTCAGGCATGTACAGACGTATATTTTCTAGAAAAAAATCTCCCTCGAGACGGTTGGTGTATAGAAGGGTGGAAATAGGAAGTGTAGGCATGTAGAGACGTATATTTTCTAGAAAAAAATCTCCATCGCGATCGTTGGAGATTATAAGGGTGAAATAGGTGGTGTAGGCGTGTAAAGACGCATATATTCTAGAAATAAATCTCTCTCGAGATGGTTGGTGATTATAAGTGTGGAAATAGGAGGGGTAGGCATGTACAGACGTATATTTTCTAGAAAAAAATCTCCCTCGAGAAGGTTGGTGAATGTAAAGGTGGAAATAGGAGGTGTAGGCATGCAGAGAGGTATATTTTCTAGAAAAAAATCTCCCTCATAAATCATGCAGGTTGGTGTATATAAGGGTGAAAATAGGAGGTGTAGGCATGTAGAGAGGTATATTTTCTAGAATAAAATCTCCCTCGAGACGGTTGGTGATTATATGGGCGGAAATAGGAGGTGCAGGCATGTAGAGAGGTATATTTTCTAGAAAAAAATCTCCCTCGAGACGGTTGGTGATTATAAGGGCGGAAATAGGAGGTGCAGGCATGTAGAGAGGTATATTTTCTATAGCGCGTCCCACATTTAGTTGACAGTACAGGCCTTATGGAGTACAATGTTGCCAAACCTACGCTCCGTCATCCGACATCCTGATGGTTTAGGCCACCACTCATAACACCGCGCTAAAATATCAAATTTAAAAAGAAATAATGGAGGCCCTCGATTCACGTCATTCCGATACATATTTGATTCTATATTATGCATCGTAAATAGCGGTTATTAAATTCTAAAATTCAATACCACAGCGCGCAATCATAATTTTTATATGTTTATACTGTAAACATGCATTAATCCCATCATAAAAGACCATTTAAATATATTTTTTCTGAGTAAAGGAGTAAGAATGAACGTAAGAACTGGTAAATAACTAAATTTAAGTGGTCACGAATATCTTGTTCTGTTTTACGTTCATTGGATTTTCGTCGCACATCGTCAGCACGCATCTCCGACTCGGGAATCGGGTACGGAAAAAGATTGATAGAAATGGAATTATGAAGAGAAAAGACATACTATTTGTTAGAATATGAATGGAAAATTTTATTAGTTTTAATGGAAATTTTTATTGATGGAAGTATTTATTCAGAGAATGTCCCAGGAATTTGGGAAAATTCAATTCTGAAGTAGGAGAATTCATTGGTTAATCAATTTGGTTAAATCAAGGGATTTGTACATGAGAAACAACTAACCCAAAGGTGAAAAGTAGGGCCTACTCTTACCGTTTCACTGTAATTTTTGAACAGAACACTTCATGGGGTAGCGTCTTTGGGGCCTCGAGTAACGAATATTAAAAAATAGTGAGTCGTTGTTTACAATATTTTGTGGATTATTTTCTTGCTTCTACTTCCTTGACGCGCAGACGAAGACTGAGGAGCATTTCTCATTTCTTTCTTACTCCAAGTCATGTCTGCAAATAGCCTAACATTGATCCATATCTCTTCTTTGAGCGCAAAATCTTTTTTCACGATAATTTTTAGCTCTCTACATTAACTGTATAGCAATTGTATAAAAGTTGTCCCCTTTAATAAGAATGATTCGTTTCCCTCTGCAGCCGCATACGCAGGGCCGCCCAGAGGTAGGGCAAGGGGGGCAGTTTGCCCCAGGTCAGCGCCTTTTGAGCCTTGAAGTCGCTAAAATAAAAAAGAGAACTCAATATTTACCATATTCTGTGGAGTAATTTCTAATTTCCATTGAGACAATAAGCAGAAAATAAACAACACTCCTAAAACCTCGTTTCCCCTTACCTTACCACAATCGTAACAAACGAACCATCCCCAATCTGGTTGCCGTATTTTCCTCCTTTCGAGGATTCGCGAGTCTACCGGATTCCCTTCCCCTAGAGTACCCAGGCCTGAGGTCTGACGTCCAGGTTCTTTTGTACATACATTTTTCTTTAGGCGGGTCCCTCCCACTCCTCGCGCAATGGAGCCCACAGGGCCCCACAGGCGGAAACCAAAGGGAAGGACACCGCGGGTGACTTGACACAGAAGCTATCCCTTTCGTCGAAACCCTATCCAGCTCCCAAGCATTTAATGCAGCCTATTGAAGGGGAAGACGCCAGGCGAAATCCTTGAAAGAACAGTAAATTGCCGCTGCTTTCTACTGCCCTTCTCCGGTATTCCAACGATTAATTCTGGAACAACAACGTCCTGCGTGAACATTTATCGCATATCCTCAATTACCTGTTCGAAATTTGCTTTTTTTTATATTTTACCAAAACACTTTCAACTTATGCTAGGAGATGAAAAACATCGCCTACAACTAAATGATAGTTTAAGTATACGTAATAATGTTAGCAAAATGATCCACTACCGCCCAAGAATTATTTTCCCCTTATTTTAAGCAAGCTAAGGTATTTATATTTACTTCTATTTTTTATATTTAAAATTCTAAGACCGATCAAGTGAGAACCTCTCTGGCAAAGTTTAAGGAAAATAATTTGACGCGATGCCAATACACGCATGCTCTAGGAATTATACTTGAGTTTTTTTAAAGAGCGGTCCTCTTCATGAGTTGAACTTTTTCAATGAACTTATGTGTCGCATACGATGAGTAATGATGATAAACTCTACGCTTTCAAGTCTCCATAAATAATTCTTGTCTAAAGCAGATTGTATAATAGCACTGTAATCAGCCGAAACATAAAAAAGATTAACTATTATCGAAACAAAATGCCTCCATACCTTCTTGTTCATGAGTCCGAGAGATATTCCACTCCCTCCATGTAGCGCGATGTGCTCGGCTGTGGCTCGTCCTCCGTTGAGGGAGATGTCGACTGAGAGGATGAAGACGATGTCAGACGAATAATTAACTCTTTGATGTCATCTTGCAAATTGTCTGCACGCCACATGTCTTCTTCCAATTTCTTCACGTGCTCGACATAGTTTTTCCAATTTTCGGAAGTGATGACATCAAAGCTTTCTGTGATGAGTTTTTCTACCTCTTTCTTCTTAAAAGTGGTGTTCTTCATCCCAAGGTAATGTTTTACTTGAGCCCAAACCATTTCGATTGGATTCAGTTCGCAATGATATGGTTGTAGTCTTAGCACTCTACAGCCATAGCTCTTCGCTAGTTCATCTATCTTAAATTTTTCATATTTTTCCCGCACTTGATTCACCACAAATAAAAGATCTCTTTTCAAGCTGTCCTCGTCAAAGCCAATTCCTTTGCTAACCAACCACTCTTTAATGGAATTTTTCCTCCAGCTTGTGGTAGGTAAGGATTCCAATTTCCTCGAATGGTATAATGCATTATCTGCAACTATAATTGTGCCTTCGGGTATGTTTGAGAGAAGTGAGTGCTCAAACCAGCTCTCATAACAATCGCCATCAACTTCGTCATGCTCATCCATGGTGTTTTTCTTGCATACAAAAACACGTGCTGTTCCCTCTATGAACCCTTTCTCCGTCCCTGCATGTATAATTGCAAAGCGTCCACCTCGGGAGGTGGGGGCCTTCAGCCCGGTTGTAAGTCCAGAAAGAAAAGCCTGACGAGGAGTTTCTATTTTTTTGTCGCGCCAAGTCATGTTCACTGTTTATCCGACATTGATCCAAGTTTCGTCTGTGAAAACAATGACCCTTCGTTCACGACGATATTGTTTTAGCTGCCTTAAATAATTATGTCGCCAACGAATAATATCGTCCCTTTCAATTTAAATGCTTCTTTTTCCCCTGCGTTCGTTCACAAAACCTATGTCAACAAGAAGGCGATATAATGTAGTCCTCTTGCAATTTGGAAGATCTTTGTCCATGTTGACTGAGCTTATAATAGATTTTAAAGTCGGAGGAATATTTCGCTCTCGAATTCTTGTAAGTCTGTCTAACTTTTTTAGTCTTTGAAGGTGTCACTAATGGACCACGGGACGCTTCCTTTCTCACTCTGTAGATAGTGGACTGTGAGCAACCAGTTGCCTTCGAAGTTTCACGGCAGGCTTCAGTTATACTGAGGGATTTGTTGAAGTATGAGAAGACGTTGAACACCAGCTCTTTCACGGCTTCTCAGCTTCCCCCCTTTTCTCCTCCTCGTCGCATCGGACATGGTGATAGGGCACCTTACAGAAGATATTGATGAAAAATACTCCACAGCTCTGATAAACACAGCAGACTACACACCACTTGTTCACTCAAAAAAATCCTACAAGAAACTGAAAGTCCTCGCTAATTCTTTTCCTATCCCCTTCCGCTGGGGTTGCTTCCCGTGCAGATGTTTTATGGCACCCTATTAACGGAACTTCTGGAAAAACCTAGAGTGTCCTTTTCCTTAAGGGCTTACACCGAAGAGGAATGCCCCTCGTGCGGATTATGGAATAATTTCTTTCATGTTTCCAACGGCAAGACTCGTAAAGGCGAAATTTGCGTCTTATTTCAAAGCCGTCAAAAGGTGCATGGGATAGGCTTTGTTAGGATGATGATAGGATGTCATTGTCTTGAAATATAAATATTTCTAATACAACGTATGAGTACTCTCCTTCAAAAACATCTAACGAAGAATTACATGCATTTAGTATGCATTTATATAAATCCCGTTTTCCACCGAATAATCTTCCGTCTGCGCTGTGGAAGTTAGCAAGATAGCAAGCAGCGCGCCTCGGCGGTACCGTGGCGCGCTGCTTGTTGTCTTGCGTAGCTCCGAAATAATTTTTCTTAAGATCAAAACGTTATAGTTTTCTTCACAATTGAGATAACTAAATTATTTTTTCACTGAAAACAAATTAATATTTTTCTTCAAATTTTATACGCAGGATATACGGACCTAAAACTTAAGGAACGTAAGTTAGCAGGCGATTACGTTTTACCTTACAAAAACCAAACTTTTTTGTCCTTAAGATATTTACATCAGTATAACAAAATTTCAGCTCAATTAAATTCTAACTAATGTACATCTTTATTGAAATAAAAAGAATATGGAACGTTCTGCATAAGTTTCAATCCAGTATGAAGAACGGTTTGCCCACACTTGAGTGAAGAAGACAAAGTCAAAAGAGCCGCGTTTGTTGCGTAAATTAATGAAAATATTTTTTATAACTTTTATTATAAATTTTATGAAAAAACTATTACGACCAGTAAATGTAGCGTGTCTCTTTGCATTGAAAGAGATGATGATTAATTGGATAGTGCAATATTAATTTTTCTGCTGCTGTTGGCAACAGCGCATCTCCAGCCTTATGGGGATTAACATGGGAAACGAATCTCCATAAGAGCCCATACTGTCAACTAAATGTGGAACGCACTTTAGAAAAAAATCTCCCTCGAGACGGCTGGTGATTATAAGTGTGGAAATAGGAGGTGTAGGCATGGCGGAATTAAATTGCAGAAAAGGCGTAAAGCGGGCGAAGGAGAAGTTGGAAATGGATAAAAACGACTTCATAAGTGAAAAAAATGGCATTAACAACGTCGGAAATTGGCATTTCGAGGTCGCGTACCGTCCCACCCCAGCACCCCTGTTTCACTCCACAGGGCCCGTAACCTTGTAGGCTGGGGATATAAAAGGCATATTTAAATGCCGTCATCGTGGCTGGTACTCGTAAAAACACGAATTTCTAAATCTAGGATCACTCCAAAAAGCGCTATTCGTCACTTTCAACCCTCCATGAACCACGAAAACTGTTTTTAAATTGTCATTAATGCCTTTTTCACTACCAAATGTCCCCACCAAGGGCCTGTGTGTGTTGTGTACTTTCCCACCGCTGTTTCACTCCACAGGGCCCGTAACCTTGTTGGCTGGGGTAAGAATACGTGTATTGTAGAGGTGAAGTTAGAAATAGCCCTCTATCTAAATTTTATAACGAGAATATCTCAAAATCCTGTGGCTTAACAACTTTGCTGTAACTTTTGTTTTGTACTGTGATTCTTCAAGAACTAAACTATTTCACAGTCATTATCCTTAATATCACCAATGTCCGGCAGTAAGTGTTATAACGGTGTATGAGGGAAGCAGACATTTACCATGTCCTCATTCAATTACCCGGTAAATGTCAGCTTCCGTCACACACCTTTGAAATTTTTTTTCGTTCCTTTCAACACAGCATATCGCCGCGAAATTTATGTGACGAAAGCTAGTGAGATGCCGGTATTTATCGATAATTTTATTTTGGGGAATAACTAATGTACGTTAAATAGGAAATTTTCAAAACTTGAGGTGACGTTTTTCCCGGCCGCCATTACACTGTTTCAACTTTTGAGCGCAGCGTGGCGCGACAGTCGCTGAGTTGCGTTTACTTTACCATTCCCGTACCATGTTATTCGTAACCGCACAGAATGTCATCGTGTGAACGCTGGAAACACTGGACATTTGAAGTAATGTTTCATTTCTGGTTTAGCCTATGTTAACAATTCATTCCTATGCCTCTATATACAATTCCCTTCCTTATTCTTGCATTTGAAATGTTTCACCACTCACATCAATGCCGATTTTACGCTGTTCCCTACACTTAGTACACATGCCGTTACAACTATACATTCCTACCATTTCCTCGGGTTATGACTGTTTTCAGTTAACATGATACACATTATTCCATATTTTCCACTTGTGACATGCCTAATGACGAAGGTTTACGGTGAGAAGCGGTATTGAAAAGGAAGGCGCCACCGCGCCAACTGGAAAAGTATTAATATTTTAAGGAGAAAATGACGTAAATCAATACGCTTACATTCAAGATAATACAGGTAGCATTGCAGTTACGCTTTGTTAAAAAAAATCTCCATGGAGACGGTTGGTGATTAACAAGGTAAAAATAGAAGGCGTAGGCATGTACAGACGTGTATTTTCTAGAAATAAAATCTCCCTCGAGAAGGTTGGTGAATGTAAAGGTGGAAATAAAAGGGGTAGGCATGTAGAGACGCATATATTCTAGAAATAAATCTCCCTCGAGATGGTTGGTGATTATAAGGGCGGAAATAGGAGGTGTAGGCATGTACAGACGTATATTTTCTAGAAAAAAAATCTCCCTCGAGACGATTGGGGATTATAAGGGTTGAAATAGGAGGTGCAGGCATGTAGTGACGTATATTTTCTAGAAAAAAAATCTCCCTCGAGACGGTTGGTGTATACAAGGGTGAACATAGGAGGTGTAGGCGTGTAGACAGGTGTATTTTCTAGAGTAAATTCTCCCTTGAGACGGTTGGTGATTATAAGGGCGGAAATAGGAGGTGTAGGCATGTAGAAAGGTATATTTTCTAGAAAAAAATCTCCCTCGAGACGGCTGGTGATTATATGTGGAAATAGGAGGTTTAGGCATGTAGAGACGTATATCATCTAGAAAAAAATCTCCCTGGTGACGGTTGGTGATTATAAGGGTGGAAATAGGAGGTGTGGGCTTATAGAGACGTATATTCTTTGGTGAATAATCTCTCAAGAGACGGTTGGAGAATGGGAGAAAGCGGCTACGAGACATGGGGAAATGACAGAAAAGTGATAGAAAACGCGAGAGAGCGGAATTAAATTGCAGAAAAGGCGTAAAGCGGGTGAAGGAGAAGTTGGAAATGGATAAAAGTGACTTCATAAGTGAAAAAATGGCATTAACAACGTCGGAAATAGGCATTTCGAGGTCGCGTACCGTCCCACCCCAGCACCCCTGTTTCACTCCACAGGGCCCGTAACCTTGTAGGCTGGGGATATAAAAGGCATATTTAAATGCCGTCATCGTGGCTGGTACTCGTAAAATCACGAATTTCTAAATCCAGGAACGCACCAAAAAATGCTATTCGTCACTTTCAACCCTCTATGAATGACGAAAACTGTTTCTAAATTGTCATTAATGCCTTCTTCACTACCAAATATCCCCACCAAGGGCCTGTGTAATGTTCCACCCCAGCACCCCTGTTTCACTCCACGGGGCCCCTAACCTGGTTTGCTGGGGTAACAAAGCGTATATTGTAGAGGTGAAGTTAGAAATATCCCTCTGTCGGAGCTTTCGCGAAACTGAGAAAATGGCGTCGGAAAAATGACGAAAATTGGTCATTTTCTTACGTGAATATCTCAAAAACCTGTGGCTGAACAACTTTGCTGTAACTTTTTTTTTGTACTGACATTCTTCATGAAGTAAACTATTTCACAGTCATTATCCTTAATATCACCAATTTCCGGCAATAAGTGTTTGAAAGGTGTGTGATGGAAGCAGACATTTACCCAATTAACGTACTATGGTGGTTGTTTTAATGAATTAAGTTCGACATAGAGGGGATGATGGATATTGCATTAAGCCACTGCCTGCTAAAGTTTTTGAAGGCGATGTTTAATCTGTAGAGAGCCTGTCCTTCAACTATGTCCCTCCCTTAACGGACCAAGCTTTTTTGGTAACACCGAGGACCAAGGGAGGGTCAAATAAATTTCCACTTAATAATGTTGATGTAAATTGTTTATAAAAACTTTTTTATTGGCAAAAACTTCTTTCTTTGCATTGATACAATATACATTGCCCTAATTTGCACTGTAATGATTCATTATAATTTTATATAATGGTATATTCCTTTTTAGAATACAATTTGATAAAAATTTACGTCTTTAAAATGTCATGTTTACAAAGAGCATATTGAAATGGTCATATCTGTAAAAAAAAAACTTGTTCTACTATAGATATGAATATTATGCTTCAAATGTCCACACAATTATGTTGTTGTAAATTGTTTATAAAAACATTTTTATTGGCAGAAACTACTTTCTTTGCATTAATACAATATACATTGCCCTAATTTGCACTGTAATAATTCATTATAATTTTATATAATGGTATATTCCTTTTTTAGAATACAATTTGAAAAAAATTATGTCTTTAAAATATGTTTACAAAGAGCATATTGAAATGGTCATATCTGAAAAAAAAAACTTGTTCTACTATTGATCTGAATATTATGCTTCAAGTATAAACAATTTATCATTAAGTGAAAAAAATTAACATTTTTGACTACTTCGTACTAATTAAGCGGACTCCTCAAATAAGTCTTGGTGTTTACAATTTTCAAATACATTTGATTTGAAACTGTGTTTTCCACAAATATATTTATTGCATCTTGCACAAACAATTGTTTTTGACAATTTATTTAACTTTTCTTTTTTTGAAGATGTATTACTGCTGCAAATGTGTCACCTTCCATAGCCATTTATCTTTTATCCAACTTTTATTTCCGCTGCGTAATTTTTTTCTCTAAGACACTCTCCAAAGTGGACACTATGTTTCTTTGCAAACCAAAAAATGTTGCATGACCGATTTTCTATAATCGGTCTCACTAGATCAAGGCCGAGATCCTCTAAATACATTCTCCGTCGGTTGCTCCTGCCCTGATTCCATTGAAATAAATTTTGCGTAAACAGCGAGTAGTCATTTAGAGCAGATATGTCTGTTAGAGTGAAGAAAACGGACGTAGGCCACCTTCTTGTTGATCACTTTGTTGAATATTTCCTTGCCCTTTGGTCAGTGGCATCAACTCCTCCCTTGGTGCTGTTATAAAACATAATCACATATGATTTCTTCTTTGGACAGTTGCTTATTGTTTTATCTGTATCTTGTGTTGAAAGCAAGATCCAAGATTTTCCTTGGCTTTTCTCTCGTGTTATATGATAATAATGTAGCAGGTGGATATTCTGTGTTCTGGGGCCCAAGTCTGTATCTTTGAGCACTTCGGATGGGAGAAAGAGTTCTCTCCCGTAATTATCTCCCATCCCAAGTCTCTAACCGGGTGGAGAATACGCCGTGTCCCAATTCGTTAGGCATTAGGGAGGATACGGTTAGCTACCTGAATATTTAGAGGCCTTTCGCTAAGGGAGCTTGATTTGGGACATCCTTCGCTAGTGTTGCCGTCTACCGAGCTGGAAACGAATGAAAAACATATGAGTAATTAATAAAGGACTGAATGAAACCAATGAAACGTGAAATAAAGACATTTTTGGCGTCTTTGGCTACCTTCGTATGCGTTGTGAGATTTGGAAAGTGAAATTACATTTTTTCATCCATTTCGTTGTCTGGAGATTCGTTAGTTTTTAGTTTTCGGGGTATGTAAATTTGTGTAGGTGTTCTGGGATTTAAATTCGTTTTATTTAAGTGTACTAAGTATACTTTTTCTTTGTAGTCGGGTCTTGGTTTGCGAAATTCTAGAGAATTCTTTCACAACAGACAAATACTTGCCATGTTTGACACTTTTCAACTACTTCCTTGGGTATGAGCGGTGCGAGTTTCCTTGTACGACGCATGCTGCGCTTTGCATGATGGGAAATTCAATATGGAGGCGGATTTAGGATAAACTCCATCGACCCTTAATTTCACCCCCGAGAAAAAGGCACCTAAATCCGTTCCCCAATGATGCCTAACGAATTGGGACACACTTCAAGATGGCGTCCTCCCTAAATCGGCCGATTTAGCTGCCTAAATAGCGAATTGGGACACAGCTTAAAGGACTAAATGAAACAAATGAAACCTGAAATTAAGACATTTTTTGACGCCTGTGGCTACCTTCGTATGCGTTGTGAGATTTGGAGAGTGAAATTACATTTTTTCATCCATTTCGTTGTTCGAAGATTCTTTATTTTTTAGTTTTCGGGGTATTTAAGTGTGTGTCGGTGTTCTGGGATTTATATTCGTTTTTTTTTAAGTGTACGAAGTAGAATTTTTCTTTTGTAGTCAGGCGTTGGGTTGCAAAATTCTAGAGAATTCTTTCACTTACAGACAAAATACTTGCCGGCCATGTTTGCCACTTTTCAACTACTTCCTTGTGTACGAGTTTCCTTTTACGACGCATGCTGCGCTTTGCATGATGGGAAATTCAACATGGAGGCGGATTTAGGATAAACTCCATCTACCCTAAATTTCACCCCCTGAGAAAGGCACCTAAATCCGCTCCAACATGATGCCTAACGAATTGGGACACACTTCAAGATGGCGTCCTCCCTAAATCTGCCGATTTAGCTGCCTAAATGACGAATTGGGACACAGCTTCAGCCGTGTCCCAATTCGTTAGGCATTAGGGAGGATGCGGTTAGCTACCTAAATATTTAGAGGCCTTTCGCTGAGGAAGCTTTAGCCGCGTCCGAATTCACCATCAAGGACACTTGGAAGGTCGCATATCCGTCCTTCCGAGAACGGCGGCTATCTTGAAAGACGTCCGAATTCACCATGCCTCCTCGCAAGTTTCCTCGGGAGGGCGCTCAATCGAGGATGCAACCGGTGCACACTTCTACCCAAGACCGCGACGCTCCCCTTCCCTCAACGGTAATGCTTTATTAGCAGAGCACTGTAGCGGACAGGCGCTTCCCAACCACGATTTCCCCGCCAAATTTAAACCGAAGCACTGAAACCTTGAGCGATAGCCTATAACATGACCTCTGCATTCTTCCGATATTGGTCCGAATGATGAAAATTCACGAGGTCTCCTGATATTTCATATTGTTTCTTAGGTTATTGGTACATGATTTCCAATGAAAAGAAACCAAATGGAATTCACACAAACTTTATTGTGAATAATGATAACTGAAGACACAATTTACATTATTACAAAAACTTCAACCTAACATTTGAAGCAGTGAAGTGGATTTCATTTTCAAACTTGGCAGAAAATCACATAAATCCTTGCCCAGCCATACTATAGGACCACAGGCCAAATTAATTAATTAGATGTCAATACAGAAGTAAGAGCAGGCTTCGGTCAAAACTGTAAAACATCTAACCCTCTTATTCACACCGTACTTACCTCGCTAAATCACTCGGGAGGTTGAAAAAGGCAATTCTTTTGTCTGATCTGCAGCCAGAAAAATTATTGCACCAACTGGCTGAGCAATAATGCCGCCCGGGTCAATTCTCACATTCACGACTCGCCGCCATGTTTGTTATTTTGATACGGACCATGCAGGCCATGTGACTTTTTCCGAACGAAATCATAACATAGTTTTTCGTTAACAAATTCACTGAGTATAAACAATTAAAATAATTATAAATAAATTAATAACCTATTATCGTCTTATTTAAAGATTTTTTTTTAATTTGCGCCTGAAGTAGATGACGCTAAAGTCACTGCATACGATATATCGCAGCAAGCGTCGTAGACACGGAGTAGAATATCCTACTCCGTGGTCGTAGACTCGCTTTTACCCGTCCTCGGACGCCATATTGGAGTGTTGCTCCATGGGATCGTTTGCGCATCACGCCATGCATTTCTTGGAATGCCACGTCACGGGGTACTTCTTGTGTTTGAAGTTATTTGGCGGGAGTCGGTATCGGTACACGTGTGGACAAAATGGAGCAAATGGATAATTTTACTTTCAAATGTAATTGGTAACAGGCAGAGAATTACAATTCCTTCTTTTGAGCTAACTTTTGAGCATCTAGCTATCCTAATACCCTATTAATTGATTAACAATGATAATAACAAGGAAACTAACACTTTAATAAATTATTCAACGCGATATATTGCCTATTGTTAATACAACGAAAAAATATTACACTATGTATGTATCTACTGCACTTACGCGCCTACAAAAAAACGAATCATCCTTATAACTAAGAACACTACAATAGGAATGGAATTATTTAACGCTAAAACTGCCAATATATCATGAAAGCCATGACAGAAAAACTAGACTTAACGCGAAATATAAATAAAGTATACTAAAGCTACGACAAAAATTGTTAATTGGTAACGAAAAACTCTAACCTTGGGATACAATGAAAATTACTACCTGACATTAAGTACAAAGAGGTAAAAACTAGATTTACACGCTTCGCCTATTTGAAAAATAAAGTAAATAAAAATGAAGGAAGAATGTTATACAAGAATAAAACTAACAAAAGTTAATCCACTACGTTCTACTGATTATAGATACTAAGAAAACTACCTCACCCCTAATCTAAATCAGTATAAGAAATGGAAATTTAAAACGAAAAAAATTGAATATAAAAAAACTGTCCAAGCAAAAAGCGATAGCGACCACAGCACCAGAACGCACCCAATTCCATTTATTGTACTTCCATTTATTTTCGGGGAATCGGGCACAGTTTTTCTCCGATGTCCTTTATTTTTAGTTCACTTTCTATCCCGGAGAGGGCAGCACTATGCCCTTAGAACTGTCCAGGTTCATCCGTCCTCGGGGAGTCTCCTCGACACCATAGGATTTCGCCTTGCGACCTACCCATGAGTCCTTGCGGCCTTCTGAATTCGGACGCGGCTTTAGCCGTGTCCCAATTCGTTAGGCATTAGGGAGGATGCGGTTAGCTAGCTAAATATTTAGATGCCTTTCGCTAAGGGAGCTTGTTTGGGACATCCTTTGCTAGTGTTGCCGTCTACCGAGCTGGAAACGAATGAAAAACATGTGAGTAATTAATAAAGGACTGAATGAAACAAATGAAACCTGAAATTAAGACATTTTTGGCGCCTGTGGCTACCTTCGGGTGCGTTGTGAGATTTGGAAAGTGAAATTACACTTTTTCATCCATTTCGTTGTCTGGAGATTCGCTAGTTTTTAGTTTTCGGGGTAAGTTTGTGTAGGTGTTCTGGGATTTAAATTCGTTTTATTTAAGTGTACTAAGTAAAATTTTTCTTTTGTAGTCGGGTGTTGGTTTGCGAAATTCTAGAGAATTCTTTCACAACAGACAAATACTTGCCATGTTTGCCACTTTTCAACTACTTCCTTGGGTACGAGCGGTGCGAGTTTCCTTGTACGACGCATGCTGCGCTTTGCATGATGGGAAATTCAATATGGAGGCGGATGTAGGATAAACTCCATCTACCCTAAATTTCACCCCCGAGAAAGGCACCTAAATCCGCTCCCCCATGATGCCTAACGAATTGGGACACACTTCAAGATGGCGTCCTCCCTAAATCGGCCGATTTAGCTGCCTAAATAGCGAATTGGGACACAGCTTTTAGCTGTATCCCAACTCGTTGGGCATTAGGGTGGAAGCGATTAGCTGCCCAAATATTTGGCTACCTTGGGCAAAGTGAGCTCGAGTTGGGACCAGTTGGGACAACCTTCGCAAGTAACGCCATCTACTGAGCTGGGAAGAAATGAAAAACAAAGGAATTATGAAAAGGATCTGAAGTAAATAAACATGATATCCGTGATACATATAATCGCGGATAGTAGAAGTATTCTCGATGGTCTGTGTTTATGATGATATTTATAATACTATAGGCCCCTTCAGCTATTTTTGGCTGCAATTTGGGAATAATCTTGGTAATTATTTTCCTAGTTTTGAGAATCTTAAGTTGTCATTGGTAGTGATACTGCTAGTGTAGGTTTGCTGGGTGACAAATTCGTATTTTTTTAAACTAAAGGTATAGCTTTTGTCATTTGCTTGGGGAAAAATACCGTTTAAAACGAGAAGTTATTTCGGTCGTGTAATAGTTGCTATTAAAAATCCTAGAAGGTATTGTTCAAGGCAGGTTGGTAGGCATTTTAAGCATCAACTATCACCATTACTAGTAAGCAGTTTCAGCAGTAACTACTTTTATAAAACTAAACTAAAACTAAGTTTATTAGTTTTGGGGAATTCTTAGTTGTTAACCATTAAATTCTGAATTGTGTTTTGTATAGTTTACCACTGACTTCTCAGTGGTAAGCTAAATTTGGTATTTTTATATACTAGGCTAATAGGACACAGAAAGCGTTGAAATCCAGGAGTTTCTCTGACTTTCAACAAACCTTTTCACCGGTAGAATACTTAAAAAGGGATTGTCGTAGTGTGTAGGAGTTCCTCAGTTTGTATGAGTGGTCTAGTGTTCATTTATTAATCATTTTTTATCACATATGAAAGCTATTTACCCACTTGGTGCTATGTATCTACCTTAAAATTCCAATAGTTCTGCTTGTGAGAATCATTGCAATACAATTGAAGGTATCAAATCTGTATCAATACAGAGATGTTCTTCCAGATAGCACAGTTAACTTGCTGCAAACTTGCAGCAAGTTTGCAAAGCAAGTCCAGCAAGCTTGCTGCAAACTTGCAATACAAGTCTGCAAGTTTGCTGCAAGTCTAAATCAAACTTGCTAATATCCCTTTTGTCCACTTGCAGCAAGTTTGCATGGTAAGCCTGCAGCAGGTTTGCACAGTAAACCTACAGCAGGTGTGCACGGTAAGCCTGCAGAAAGTTTGCCCTGTAAGCCTGCAGCAGGTATGCAGCATAAGCTTACATTATATGGTTTGCATAAATGAAGCTCAGCACCTAATTTACATGACAGTATTTGACTAAAATATATCCCAATAACAAAACAAGGAATTACTTATAGAGGTATGGTATTAAGGTTTTTTGTCTGTCTACAGCCAATGATCTGCACTTTAGTGCCTGCATCAACCCAGATGGCATTCTAAACTTAGGTATAATTCAAGAGAATAAACAACAATAGTTGAAATTTTACAACTGAAAAATGTTAGTGAAAATACTCCAGCTAATGCAAGCTCTAAGCAAAGACTCATACTGACAGCCAATGGCCATTCCTAATCAACTGACAGCCACGACTTAAGATATGATACTAAAATTATAAATGCAGATATTTTAAACACATGTACATACCTAAATACTAGGGAAAGTAATTTGTAAACACACATTAATATAAATGAAATAGAAGTGATAACGTAGCCACTTGTAAGATATTATACTTTGTGTTATTTTACATATACTTAAAAATTAAAAAGTAAACTGCAGCAAAATACACTTTCTTTGATAAAAGTATTTATTTTAAGGATAATGACAGTTGGTGCATGGATAATCAATAACAGCATACATACTTCATTTGTAGATCTCAAATGCAAAACCTTCATTAAGGATCCAAAGTTTCATTGACATAATTGACAAGCATATTTGAAAAAAACCTAATCGAATGATTATCAATATTTTTCACAAATGACACCTTGAAATAGTTTTCTTTTTCCCAGGTTCCATCATGACGAAAACCTATAAAGAAGATAAACACTTTTAGAACTTCAAGCACGTAAACCCTTCACTATTTTATATTTTTTAAATTGACTATTTCGGTAATGTATGTGAAACACTTCAAACATTTGGATCGCATGAACGTATGTACATTTTTTTGCATGACCAAGGTAGATGATATCAAAGCATTACGTTCTTACCCTTGACGTAGCAACAATGAATTTTATCCTCAGATTTGGCCATCTCATACTGCGGCAGGAAACAGGCCTCACCGAAATCTTCAACAAAAAACAATATAATTGATACGAGGCACAATCCAATTTCACATCAACTTATAGTATACATAACAGAAAGGTCGGTAAACGTACGCTTCCGTCACCCACTTCTAAAATTTTTTGGTAGAAATTCCTGTATTTCACGTTAATGACAGCGTTAAGTGAGAATGGCTCATAACTTTTTGTGTGGGTGACGAATGCGGACGTTTACCCATCGACTAAGTCGAATAATTTCCGACGGTCAATACAGACACGACAAAGTAACGAGTATGAGACTTAACAGTTTTCGCACGCATTGCAAACAAACAGAATTAAGGCATAGGGGATGATTGAACTTACCGTCAAAAAGAAGATTTCAGCATCTTGGAATGGTTTCACCCCTCATTGGATTCATTCCACAGATGTTTGTCCACAAATGAGTAATAGATGAACATGTTCACCCAAGTTACATTCCAAGTTCACCATGGAAAATGTGGTGTCCTCGCCCGCGTCATGATACTTTTATGAAGCACAAATTCCACAACTGAGGTATGAAGTGTGTGAGTATAAGATCGGCGACGGACGCCAATAGTTTTTTCTCGTTGTTATATGATCTTGATCCATCAAAGACAGCAAATTCATATCACAAACACTTATAAAAACACATTAAAATTGTCAAGCTTGCAAACGTTGCAAACCCTCACGGGAACAATGGAGCATCGCGATGCGCAGGAAAGTGGGAAACAGTGCCAAATAACTATCAATAGACAATATCGTACTTAATATTTAAGACTTGACGCCTTACGAATCCTATGTTTGAAGTCTTCAAAATGTTAGCGCGCATTATTTTTAGAATGAAGAATATGCAGAAATAACGCAAATGGGCAAACACACAGTGATGAAGCAAAAGAGACAGGAAAATACGCGTGAATTTCAGATGGTTGCATTACAAATTTCTATTGAACGTTCGTTAGGCATTAAAATTCAAATTATAAACACATCTGAATATTCTGAAACTTTTCTGAATGATTAGACATACTCTTCCCGTGCGTTGCAAGAGCATGAGTGGAGCATGAGCTGGAAATGGAGTTTCCGTAACACATGCAGATAGTTTTCAAGCTAGAATTAGTTTTCCACAGCAAGCTTGATGCAAACTTGCCACGACAACTTTGTCGTGACAAGCCTATGACAACCCTATGACAAGTTTGCCGTAAGTTTGCATGCTAAGTTTGCACGTAAGTATGTTGACTTGCAGCACACTTTTATGCAAACTTGCAGCACACTTTATATGCAAACTTGCAGCAAGCTTGCATGAAGACTTGCAGCAAACTTGCAGCCCACTTTCTAAGCAAATTTGCAGCAGACTTGCATGGTGACTTGCAGCAAACTTGCAGCACACTTTCTAAGCAGGGAAAGTCTAGCAAGTGAAAATCAAACATAGTGCAAACTTGCTGCAAACGTACGTGCTATCGGGGATGTCTTCAGTGATGGTGACGCCTAAGTATTTAATAGATTCTACGTTAGATATTTTCTTTTCTTTGATGCAATATTTATTCCGGGGAAAGCCATTTTTTCTACGTCTACGTCTATATAAATGTATGGTACAGTATTTTAAAAAAACCATAGGCAGACAATGAGGAAAAAAACAATTTTTGTCTCATAAAAAATATATATTAATAATTTAAAAAATTGGCCTTGCAAACTGAGTCCTGACTAGGCTAAACTATTCAGAATAACGTTCATTTAATAAAATGCCATGTAATTTAGATTCCAAAATTCCCATCGAGCGAGATTTCCTCACAGCAATTGGAGTGGAATTTCAAAGTTATGAGGCGGCCTCGACAAAAAACTTATGAAATGTATCATTTCGGTTAGTTGTAAGTTTAAGGTTACTTGGTTCTGTTCTAGTAACCATAGGATGATAGCAAGTTCTTTTAGAAAACGTATCAATTAGGTAGGATGGTTCATTAGTTAGCCAAAGACAGAGAAAAGAAGGGTTCCAAGCAGGTATTTGCGACGGGATATGGTATTCAACCAGCCAATTTTCTTGTAAAAGGGGGAGAGGTGCTGATCTTTGCGAAGATTAAAAACACATCGAACGAAGGTGATGCTATAGTTTGATGTTCTGCTCTGTCGTTAAATCATTATAAATAAGACAACAGTGATCAAAATAATGAAATATTAATGATTTGACGAGCAGTTGTCGAGTATATGTATAATGATAGCAGATTTTTATGCACCACAAGTTGATAATGCGTACTATTTTTTTTTTTATATTAAAAATATGGTTATTCCAAGTTGTCATGGAGGGTTACCCCTAGATTGCGCACAGTTTTAGAATAAGGCAGCACAATATCCCCGACTTTAATTTTGGGAATGGTGTTAATGTCGAATTTATTTATTATTTTCGAACTCCCGAGTCGGATAGCTTGTTTAGAGTTTTGCTACTGTTCAGAAGAAGGAAATTCTCATCAGCCCAATCCACAATAGAAGAGACGTCTTGATTAACCTCAGAAATCACACCAAAAAGTTCATGTGGATAGCTGTGAAAGCATACGTTTTAAGATCGTCTGCGTACAGCAAGTGCTGGCCGTTTAAGGTGCATTGCGGAAGGTCAAGAACGAAAATGGGGGAATAATAGTGGGCCAAGGATGGAACTCTGAGGAACTCCATTAGAAACAGAGTCCCACCTGAAAAGGTTTCCATCTGAATCCTTCACTGCTTGACGTCTATTGATTAGATATGAGTTATACCAATTCAGCATTGTGCAATAAAAGTTCAATTTTTTCATTTAGTCAAGTAAGGGTGAATGGTTCACGCGGTCAAAGGCTTTACTAAAGTCAAATAAAACGAGAACGAGATTAAGGGTTAAATATGTGTTTTAGTTTCTCGTACTGTAGACAGTTGTTATTTGTATTATGAAGTATTTGGGTATTATAAGGCCATAAGTAATTAATTCCAGGGTCCTGGTTGATAATTTTCGTCAATTGATTGTGTCCTACGACCGTCGCGTCGTCCCATCTTGCGAGGGAGAATCACACTAACTTGCCATCGTATTTAGCTTACACACTCGGCCTCTGCAACATAAACTACAAAGCATATGTTTTTAAAACTATTTTTCCAAGAACAAATGGTTCAAAGAGAGCAAAATATTTTTAAAAAACAGCCTTAAAATCGGTAAAAAAATAAATTCGGGAAAGAATAGGTTAAATTGTTAATTTTGTTGTGATATCTGCCCTAATAAACTTCTGCAAGCTTTAATTCATAAACTCCATCGCCCTTATATCTATTCAGTTTTCTCTTGGTTTAATTTATTCCAAATGAACACAGGGAGACCTCTTATGAAATATTGGAAAAGAAATTGTTATATTCACACTGCACGAGATAAAAATCTATCCAACATTCAAACCACGGCTCTTGGTTTACTTACCCAAGATCGCTCTTCAGCACAAATTAGAGTTTCGCACTGATCAGCATTTTAACTCAATATCATTTAATCTCATTCGTGGATATATTTAGGAAATCACTCCTTTATATATTCCGTGCATATTTGCATCAATTTATATCCTCAGGATTTGAATGAATTGCGATGTAATGCAGTTGAATATTAAATTCAATCAAAAAATAATTTTAATAATTGCTTTCTCTGCCTGAATGAAACGAGTAATAATTTTCCTCTTGACATTAAAAAAACGTCAATTTCAGTGCAAATGCTAAAGGCTCATACCTAGTATTACATTTTGCATTGCATCTGAATATTTTGTAAGGAATCAGATTGAAACTCAATTTGAGATGTCCATCTTTTATCCGCATAATTCTATCAGCTGTAATCAACCAATGTGATTGTGAGAGCCATCAAGATGAAGAATATATCTCCGAACCAAGTAAAAAATCAATCATCCTTCAGTTTATAAATAAACTAGAAACCTTGAGTCCTTCGCTCGGCATAAAAATCACTATGGTCAAATAAACCTGGAGGTGCTCTTCGAACTAATGATCAAAGATTCTGTGGATGAATATTTTCAATGTTTAAAACATCTTACAAAAATAACCGTGAAGACCGCGAGCGAGATAACGTTGCTCCACCAAGTGGTACTATTGGTTAAGCGAAATTAGGTACGCGAGACTCTTGAAACGGGCAGCGAGATTTCAAGTAGAGACAAGGATGGTAAAAGTTTACTTCAAATTCCTAAAGCAATGGTCTCCATGGGAAGGATTACGTATATGTTACCGACATCTATCGGTGTCACTAAGCCGGTCCAAGCGATATTGGTCGGTCAGAGCGATTCCGTGGACCGGGGTGGTCGATTTTGAAAGACTTAGTAAGGATTGGCGACAACTTTTTTCAGGATTTCCGCACTTCGCAGACTGAACTATGGGTAATGAACAATGGAGACGTGTCTGGCGTCTCTTGGAATTTGGTGTTGTGATTACCTGTGATCAGCCTGCCTGGAGGTGCTCTTCGAACTAATGATCAAAGATTCTGTGGATGAATATTTTCAATGTTTAAAACATCTTACAAAAATAACCGTGAAGACCTGAACTATGGGTAATGAACAATGGAGACGTGTCTGGCGTCTCTTGGAATTTGGTGTTTTGATTACCTGTGATCATCGTTTGGTTGGCGAAGTGTTCAACCGATGGTGATTCAAAAATTAAATTAATTATTTACTACTGAATATCTATTTCCGTAAACTGGTATGTGGTGATAAAACATGCGCTGTAAAAATGATCGCGTATTATGTTTACTGTAATAATTACTCATCAAAGCAAGTATGTATGTACTTATTGATGAAAATAAACGGTTGGTGATTGCTTACACGGGCAAAAACCTTCTCTGTGGAGAGATAAACGTGACGACGATACTGTATTCCTCAACCTGGAATGACCAATTTACTCGCAAGGTTTCTCCTGTAATACCTTGTGTTTTGAAAGTCTCATAAACTGGCGATGATTAGTTTTGAACCAGTCATGAAGTGTGATGATTTCTTATCCGTGTCTTAGAACATAGGGTGAGTGAAAACGCATAAAATATACTGATAACTGTAATGTCATTATTTATTTTACGATGATGCTCGTCATGGATTCGAAATCCATTTTAAAAATGCCAGTGTTCTTATATCAACAATTTTTTTTCGGACTTGCATGAGGATCTGTGTTTTGATTGAATCCTGATTGGAATCTACCTAATATTAGAAAAATATCTCATGTATGTGCCTGGGATCCCGTAAAAATATGGATTGAAAGCATAAGCTCAGCCTTTCCAGCGATTTAAGTTTAAATGTTGTTTTCACCTTGTTGTTAGCTTCAAGCAATAAGTGGCATTATTTCAGTGTAAATCTTTTACTGAGAACGTGTCCCATAAGTAAATTAAATTCAGGCAACTTAACTATCTTCCTAATAAAGTTTAAATGCCTCATTCTCCGCTCCTTCATAAAGCGGCCGAATTAGAGGCGATGGAATGCGTTTTGGCGTTGCAATGATCCTCTGCAATGATTATATAAAACTCTTCATGTTCCCCGCATTGAACGGTAAAACCTCTCCTCTCTCTCCCCATGTCAATTGAGAAAAAAGGTTCCGGGTTTGAGTTCTTACTGCCTGATTACTAAGATGTCGAGATTGCAAGCAGCCTAGGAGAAAAGGGATGCGGTTGCCCTTATAAAGCCTGCCCTAGACCAATACTACAGTGGACAAGGGGAATTTAAAAAAGGCAAAGTGTATTTTGAGGGGTTATATTCCAAAATGATAACGTTGTGACGTCTTATATTGGAGACGAAAATTGGATAAAAATTTAGAACTTCCTCCACACAATGCACGCATACACTCAATGAGATACAGTAGTTCTTATTTAAGAATCGAATTCACCTTCTCAAATCTCTATCCTGCGGATCAAAGTTTGATGAAAGTGGAGCTAATGAAACATTTCGAATCATTTCATGTTAAAATGAATGGTTTGAAGTCAATCATACCAATAAACAATAAGGGTCGAAATATATGTAATGACAAACCTTCGCTAGAACCTTAGATGCAATTCGGTTTAAATGAAGGTGGCTTATTGGCGTAAGAGGCTAACATACCGACATTTGGGGGATCGGGTTCCAATCACATTAAAGGCTAATGATGTTCTCATGGCAAATTTCATTCCTTGATGAATTTAATAATAAATTTAAAGAGAAATAACTGTGACGTAGTTTGGTTTGAGTTATTATAGATTAAATAAATTACTTGAATCATTCTGTACTTGATGAAATATTGCACTTTTGGTTGAAATTTCGGCAATAAACCCATTTTAATATTTTTTTGACATTATATATGTTAATTTCCATTTGTAATTTTACTAATATCGATCATATTTATCGTACAACCTTTAATTTAACAGAAAATAAAAATAATGAAATGTTAAGTTTATGAACTTTTGTATTTTAAATTCAAACAAATCCTTCCCGATAATTCATTCAGACGAAAATACATGAAAGTATTACAAATAAAGCAATAAAGCACTTTTATCAACAATTTTAAATTTAAAAGACATTTAAACTTTGATTTGACTAAAAAAGAAAAATAAACATCATATTCTGGAAAAAACATAAATCACTAAATACAAGGGCATTGAAATTACAGTGATTTTACAATATATTTTTTATTTTGTTAAATTCATATGAATCCTAGAATCATGTTTCATCTGTATTGTTTTGAAGTCATTTACTACTATTTCACAACAACACAAATATGAATTATTAATGCCAAAATTGTTCATTTATTTAATACATTTTGACATTTAAACAAAGTAAAAGATTAATTATAACAGTATACACCAACAAAAAATATCAATTTCTGTGTTTCATTATTTTTTACGGTTAAAGCCAATTAAGGGGAAAACAATGAATTGATTTATATATTAATTTTCTTTCAAAATGTTTATTTTAACATTGGAAAGTATGAGAAATGAGCAGAACTTAAAATTCTAAGAGTTTTGATTTGGAAGCAGAGAACTTCAAGCCAATAATTACTTTATGACTATATATGACATCTGGTTGGTGGCTTGCTTATTTTTGTTGTTTCAAAAGAGATTTGAGCGTCTTCTTGTCAAATTTATTGTCGCCGATTCCACCAAGCCAGTTATTTTGCCACCATGTCACAAGATATATAGTTATCTTCGGGGATTATCCAGCATCTTCTAAGTGTGGAAGAGAAAAAATAAGTTTATTATCCCGGAAAAGAATATTTTATATTTTAAATACAACCTTCTTATTGAAATTTAAAGGCTTAACATTACTGCAGACGCACATCTTCATTCTTAAAAGTACTGACAAGCAGTAGATTTTCTTATTTGCCCACTTTTTAAAAATACAGTAGAAAATTGTCATGTGAATTAAATACTCATGAGTTCTCCACTCTTGATAGTAAATATTTAACTTTAAGTTAATGAGCAATACTGAGTTACCTTAAGTAAACTGAACAATTCAAAATGCTTTATATTGCTGAGGCTTTTGTTGAACAGAAGAATCCCACGATTTATAACAACGATAAAATAAAATTTCGTTTCTTTAATATCTCCACGAATTTTAGTAAAATTTTACCAGAAAAAAATTGGTCTTTTTGTTACATTCCAAAAGTAGTTAGAATAATCAAACTTTTCCATGAAAAATAACTAATATAATTAAATAACATGCGAAAGCTTTGAAGTCGGATCAATGTGTTTTTCCAATCTTCAACAAAAATGATTTTTCCACCCAATCTACAATTTAATAGAAATGACGTTACTTAAAATCTAGTTGAACAACTACTGGAAACATCAATTTACACCGAAAAGTCCCAAGAAACTTAAAAAAATATAAGTATAAAATTTTCAAAGTATTTCATGGTTTTTAATAATTGCAATATAAATTGATTAATTCATACGTGAACTGTCATTTATTGTAACATTTTAATAATTATCCGGAAGTGCTCATTTGTTATGACCAGTTATTCTCTTTAAATATTCTTCAAGTTGATAAAAGATTACATTTCCCATGAATGTCAAATTCATGGATAAAAGTGCTTGCAATTTAAATTTTTAAAATTAAAATAAATAACAATTCAAACGCTTCACGCGATTAATTCAAATGTGTTAATATATTTGAATGTACTGCCAAACTTCATCGTGATGTACGTGTTACCAACAACCTCGTCCTATGAAATGGTTTTCGACAATTATCGTTCGAAATTTGCTCTCTTTCGAAGTATTTCTGTGCAATCATTCTTGAATGGACGATTAATTGGAGTGAAATTATAACGAACCTTCTCTTTTTAACGAACCTTTGTGCCATTGATGAGTGACGCCACAACGTGTCCATCGTAGTATTCGAGGAGTGACGGGAGTTATTCACTTAATCTCGACCTTCCGTCTTCGGATCCATAATAGGCGATCATCATTGGAACGGCCGATGCCAAATATATCTCCTTGCCCTGTCGACTCTCATTATCAATCAGTGCAACATGTGTGATCCACCAATCCATTTCCACTTCCTCTCCGCCTCCTCGAGGATTCCCTTGAGTATCTCTCCGTCGCCCGAATACGGAAGTCCTTTGTTTTTTAATACAAAATACACCAACAACTGCTACAAAGCAGAGGCGAGAAGTGCGATAGCGTCTATGTCACTTGACCAACTCCCACCCACGTACGCCTTTCGCTCTTCAAAGTCGGCGAATGACCAAAAGTCACTTACATTCCGTTCTCTCCCGTCGTGGTCTCTCAATCTTGGATATATTCCTCCGATTCCATTAGATTCAAAATCCACTAAAACTTGGACGGTCGATTGAAATTGAAGGAAATTCAGAATGGACGCCGTAATGCGATCCTCGTCGTACAGCATTCCGCATCTTCTCTTCATGGTCGAAATGTTCTCTCCGTTCATTGGCTTCACTTCCGTCTTCTGCATCATCGCCTCGATGCATTGCTCTTTAAAATCCGTTGCACTAGGTGCAGCTGGTATCGGTATTTCTGATACAATCGGCGTATCGATTTATTTTATGTTTTGCACTTCCCCAGTAGTCTTGTGAATTTCTGATTCAAGTTGTTTCGGAATTTCCATTCCCTCTTTCCTCTGCTTTTCAATGGATTCCTTTATAGAAGCGACTTCTTTGGTCATCAACGATTTGGCTTCATCAAATTTTTTATTGAATTTCAATATTGGTCGTAATGGAGAATACCTTTTTACTTTTGCAAGCCACTTCAGTAAGAGACTGCCTCAATGAAGTCAAACCCGTATTTAAATGTGGAATGTGGTTTTGGAGAGGATTAAAAGAACTAGGTGAACAGACAGGAAAACTAATGAGCAAGTACTAAATGAAGTCCATACAGAAAGAGAACTATTGGAAACAATTGAAACGAGAGAAGCAAAGCTCAGCGGACACTTACATAGGCACGACAACTTAATACTTAATATTATGGAAGGAAAAATTCTAGGCAAAAGACAGAGAGGACGACCGAGAACTTCGTACCTTAAAGTATTGGCGATGGAAATGGGATGCACCTCGTATATACAATGAAATGACGAGGAAGGCTGAAAAAAGAGATTGTCGGAAGTCGTGGCTGCAACAAGAAGGATAACCTTTAGAAGAGAAAAATGACTCATGCACAGTGATGGGACAACTGGCTTTCCCCTGGTAACTGGTATAGGAACTGGAATAGGAAAAATGGCGACGCGAATACGCAAATTAAGCAGAAGTATTAAACAAAAATCAAACAAAGAGACCACTGCACCAAATCTTATTCCACGCACAATTAAAAGTGCGTACATTTTAACACAAATCATTTCTTACTGATATGATTCTGATAGACGTGATTGAGCCAATCGTAAACGATCTGCTTCGTTGCTTGCTGGTCGTTCCTCGCTTGTTTGAGAAGCTCTCATGCCAAACCTCATTTGTTGGAGCGATTCACAATTCACCGAGTGTACAATGGTTTTAATAATTCAGAAACCTTGGCGGGCATGTGCGCAACAATTCATCAAAGTTTTATCGTAATTTGATTAATGGTATTGGAACACACAGCAGTTAAACAAAAAATATTTTTAGTAACAAGATAAGACCTGCGATGAACCTCTAAGAGACTTCAACCCAATGAAGCCATCTTCCGCGAAATATCGTTATATGAAGTATAGTTATTTGCATAAGTAAACCTGAAAACCGAAATCTTAAAATGAAATCTCCACGGTAGCCTTGTCTTTAATTTAATTCCAAGATCTTGTTGGGTTAACTTCATGAAAGTTTTCTGGAACCAACCCTTATCCATTTATTACCACGGTGAATTCGTTGTGAAACCAGGCCTTGATACATTATATTTGATATATCATCACAGCTATCCCTGATTTCTACAAGATAAATTGCCATATGAATCAGATTTCATTGTTATGGCGTGAGTAACTTTGAGTCCGTTAGATTTTTATACGTGTAGATGACACAACATGGGCATGAATTGGATCCTGATGCACTCAATTTCAAAATCACCGCATGTTTAGATGGATATAAGTATGGAAATACTAGTCTGCGAGAAACTTATTGTCGTTATGAGGATTTTGCCAAAGAGAGGAGTTAGGTTCCAGTCTCAGCTGCAGCAGATTTCTTCCGTGACCCCCTACCTCTTTCTAAGTTCCCCCTGAGTTAATTGATCGCTTTTGTTTAACTTCACTTGTGTGTCAGGATCCTGTGTGTCAGGATCTTGTGTGTCAGGATCAAATTTTGTAATCAATTTTTATCTACCTTTCTGACTAGCTAGAGATATGACATTTTGTACATGGGTTCATTCCGATGACAATACACTATTCAGTCATAAAAAATCGAAAATAAAATGAATATTAAATAAATACGTTTTAAAAAAATAGCTTTTTATCCTGTAGTGTATGCACTATTTTAAACTTGTGTGCCAACCCGACGGAGTAAATTAGCTACTTAGCGTCCCATCGAAGACAGTTTTTTCAACCCCTAGAAATTAGTGTATTTGATTAAATTTAGTGCATTTTTTTGTTAACCAAAAGCGATTATAAAATATATTTCTTTACATTTTACATAATTACGCTTCAAAAGTTAATCTCACTTCGTTTTTAAGTAAGTATGTGGTAAGTTGCAGAGAGAAAGGAAATAACTGAATAATGTAATGGAGAACTCTGGATCTCGAATATCTCCGCGTTGACCATTTAGGATGAAGTTTCTATTTCACACTGTTGTGAATAAAAATTTACCAAAATCGTGGAGTGATGCGAATATCACTTTTTTAATACGAGGTTTTTCATTAACTTATGTTTTAGCTTACCAAAGGTGATTTAAAGGATATCATTGATTACAATGGCGTTCAGCATAACACCTACGATGCGAAGAGATTATGCTTGGAAGGGTAAAAAAAAATAATCGCTTACTTTATTTCCTGGATAATTGTTTTGCGGAATACAACTTTAAGCGTGAATCGCCGAAGTGAAAAGGAACTTGGTCATGAGTTAATGTTTCTTAATCAAACTTAAATGAGCGTTTAAACCGTTTGGCTAAGAATGAAATAACGTTTCTTCCCAATTTCGTATATCCAGTAGGCGACGAGGTCAAATAGTGACCTAAGAAGGATTTCTTAAATGGACCATGTCCTTTGCTCTTTTTAACTATAATTGACCAATAATGAAAGGGCGAGTGGAAGCACGGTCGGGCCAGCTACCAACCTTACTGTGTAGATGTTGGAGACGTTGATAAGAATTGGATTGGTGAAGCGCCGTCATTGCAAGCGAATGTCATGTCATGGGCCGCAGATGAAGCGTTCGTTCTTTCTCCACGAACCGTGATCTGAGGTTCTATTTCTTTCGGTATCATTCTCCATGACCTCCTCATAAATATTCCATCGGTCCATAAAATATCGCCGTTTAGAACCAGAAACCTGGTATACTCCAAGATGATCAAGATAAGGAAAATGGTCGGATCATGACCAATTTGTCAACATGCGATTAGTAATTGGAACGAAATAATATTTCTTCTGAAGTTCACATATCCAGCAGGTGACGGGAATGAAATCACAAACAGTGACCTGTGAAGGATTTTTTTAACTGGTGTGAGTCTTTTACTCATTTTATCTGTGATTAAGTGATAAAGAAACGGTGATTGGAATCGGGCCCCCTATCTTCTTAACGGCGTAGATGTTAGAAACAACGACCATACCAGTTGCACATCCTGATAAGCCGCAGATTTACAAAGCTTAAGTGTCATAAAAATGCAGAACTTGCTTTTCATAACTCTTCTAAACATGTTGTCTCGTAGTTTCCCGCGACGTTTTGAATGCGATGATTTCTCCATCTTTCGGGTATTCGCCGCGTTGCTTGTCATGATTGACGACAGTTTCGCCCGGATTCCACCAGGCGTCTTCAGGTCGAAGTGCCGCTGTCAGCGTTTTGGCCGTGCTTATATAGCTCCTCGAGCTCCCGCGCTGTGCTGTGATTGGTCGGTTTTGGGAAAAGTCTCTTCCATGTGTTTGTCAGGTGGTATCCATCGTCCCTATTGAAATTTCCAGGCGTTTTTGCAATTTCAATTGATTCTCTTATCAGCCTGGGATAATATCTTTTTTCTTTTGCAATTATCCTAGCTTTGTCGAAAAGAATATCGTGTCCGGGTTCACTCCAAGCATGCTCGGCGACTGCTGACTGGCTAAATTTCTTATTGAGGGTCGCCCTCTTGTGCTCCTGCAGGCGGATCTTCATGGACCTGCATGTCTCGCCGATATATGATTTCCCGCATGAGCAAGGGATGCGGTATATCCCTTCATGGAGATTCGGCGGTATCTTGTCCTTTGGCCTTGGAATGATTTGGCTTATTTTGGATACGCAGTTGAATCTCGTGACAATATCCTTCTTCTTCAGGACTCTGGAGATCTTCTCGCTTGTGCCGGCGATGTATGGTATGATGGCATGAGATGCGGACTTCTCGGGTTGTCGTTCCTCCTGGTCTAGCGTCTGGCGTTTAGCGTGGCGGTCTAGCGTTTGTAATTTGGCCCCATGGACCTGAGGAATTGCAGATCTTCTTGGAGCACCTCAACTCACAGCATCCAGCGATACAATTCACGATGGAGACGGAGAGAAACAACCAAATCCCGTTTTTGGACGTGATGGTGAAGAAGAGGATCGATGGGAGTCTCGGCCATGCAGTACACAGGAAGGCCACGCATACTGACCGCTACCTAAACGCCGAGTCACACCATCATCCATCTCAGAAGGCTTCACTGATGGCGACTCTCCTGCATCGCGCTTACAAACTATCGGATGCAGAATCTTTGACAAAGGAAAAGGAACACCTCGTGACATCCCTGAAGATGAATGGGTACAAGAAAGAAATGGTCCTCAAAAGGGCCGCCATTATAGAAAAACGCCACCAGACGCTAGACCAGGAGGAACGACAACCCGAGAAGTCCGCATCTCATGCCATCATACCATACATCGCCGGCACAAGCGAGAAGATCTCCAGAGTCCTGAAGAAGAAGGATATTGTCACGAGATTCAACTGCGTATCCAAAATAAGCCAAATCATTCCAAGGCCAAAGGACAAGATACCGCCGAATCTCCATGAAGGGATATACCGCATCCCTTGCTCATGCGGGAAATCATATATCGGCGAGACATGCAGGTCCATGAAGATCCGCCTGCAGGAGCACAAGAGGGCGACCCTCAATAAGAAATTTAGCCAGTCAGCAGTCGCCGAGCATGCTTGGAGTGAACCCGGACACGATATTCTTTTCGACAAAGCTAGGATAATTGCAAAAGAAAAAAGATATTATCCCAGGCTGATAAGAGAATCAATTGAAATTGCAAAAACGCCTGGAAATTTCAATAGGGACGATGGATACCACCTGACAAACACATGGAAGAGACTTTTCCCAAAACCGACCAATCACAGCACAGCGCGGGAGCTCGAGGAGCTATATAAGCACGGCCAAAACGCTGACAGCGGCACTTCGACCTGAAGACGCCTGGTGGAATCCGGGCGAAACTGTCGTCAATCATGACAAGCAACGCGGCGAATACCCGAAAGATGGAGAAATCATCTCTTCTAAACATGGCGAAAATTTGAAAATAAAACGATATCAAAGTAAAAATCATTTGCATAGGGAACTAAGTAGTGATAATTATTTCACGAATGTTTGTGACATTTAGCTTATGATTTAATGGCATTATGTCAAAAGCTTTCTCGAGTAATGACTTTAAATCGTTTTTTAATGTTTCCAAAGACCAGAGAATTCAAGGGGGAGTGTGGGAATATTTTTCATGAATTATTAAAAAGGTTCGAAAATACCCCGAAAAGTCCCGATTTTTCGGTCCCACCAAATTCGTATTATCGAGTTGCTACCGTATTGGTGGATTAATATTATTGTAAGACTTGAATATATTAGTTTAACTCTCATTCATTCTAATAATTTTCAACCTACACCAGCCTGACACTTTCATTCAAGTTTGGTGAGCAGAATTATTACCGTTCGTAAAATTGTCTCTCTTTCTCGGTGTTGATACACCATCAGAATATGGAATCATATCACTGTTAGGTAAGTGAGAGGGAAGGTCATTAACAAACATGATAAACAGAAGTGGACCTAGTGTAGATCCATGACGTATTCCACAACTGTTTGCAACCGGTTTGGACTTACAGTAAGCCTTCGATTTATGCTGGAGATGCGCGTGGAAGAAGAGCGAGGGAAGTCAAAACAATGTAAAACGGATCCAGATATTCGCGACTATTTTATTCCCTCGATAAATCCTCCCTCGGTTGATTTCAAAGTTTGTTTTTTGCGTACATCCGGGAAAAAATAGATATTTCAGATGGGACGATTGTGTCATAGTTATAAAAAATTCAAGCATATGCCCAAACGATTTATTTTATAAACATTAAACAGGGAAAAATTTTCCGGCGACCCTTGTCAGCGTGGACGGAACAGAAAATCGAAACGACACACATACCAAGGAATTTCTGTGCCTGTGCGAGCGTCTGCTTTGATGTGGACCATTTGTTTATGGCTATACAGGTATGAATTGTTCTTGGACGAGGAAATTCCATCAATTGTAATGTAATGTAGTTAAAAATTAAGAATGTTATGGCCAATTTTATCAGACACTTCTACCTGTTCAAACTTCCCCGCGAGCCACCACATGAGCGTAGGCATTGTAGTCATAGGAGCAGAATTTTTAGATCTTCGACCGGTGTTTTGACCGTGCCTGGCTACTCTCAACCGTTCTTGGTTGCATTAATCTGCCCGGGCATCAGAACGGGTGACTCAACAGATTTTTGAGAATGGTAGACATTTTTTAGGCTAGAGATATTTGCCAAAAAATGTATTTTTTGGCAAATGTGAGATAATTATATTTAAAACAATATCAAAGTCATTGATTTCTAAGTAAAGTCATTCAATGGGATTCGAAAGAATACACCTGAAAATACACCTGCCTCAGAGTAAATCTGAGAAGTTTTAACCTTCATTGCCGAAAAAACGTAAGAGAAGGACAAATAAATGAATTGTACTTCCATTGCAATAATAATTCCAACATACGGTCTCTAGGTAACTGTGATATTTCAAAGAAAAACTCGCTTCTCAGTGGCTTCAGTGAACATCAAAAAGATAGCACACAGAATCGTAGGAAACAACGAATCAGCATGTATCAAGCTAAATGCGATATGCATTTCGTGATACCAAATTTCCCTAGCGTGAAGAGCAAACATGCCGAAGTTGAGCATATATTTGAAAACGCAGCTATAGTAATTTACACAGAGAGCTAGTTTGCTGAGCATATTCACGATAGCAAAGATTTTCCGACAGGATATTAAATCTAAAGACAAGATCGACCCGATAGGACTGGTGGCGGAGTATTGAAAGCAGATAAATCGTATTTGAATAGTACCGCACACATATTAAACGACAATGGAATGGAGAGACTTTGGTGTACAATGAAGCAACAAAACAAAAAATATCCACAAATGCTCATTTTAAATGCCTTCAGATTCGAACATCGATGTTTTGTACAAGTAAGAAACTCCATTAACATCATTTACCTCGAAAGATATCAAAGGCTTGATAGTTATCGGTGGGAATTTCAACCACCCGGCTATAAATTGGAAAAGCAACAGCGTTGAACACAGTTCGAGGAAGCATGATATAAGCGAGACCTTATATAATATACTTTCACACAACACTGTTACTCAAATAATAAACGAAAAAACGAGAGGTAATACAATATTAGAACTTTTAGCTGTTAGTCGTCCTACAATGATTAAACATGTCGATATCCTCGAAGGCTTCAGTGATCACAAAGTAGTTTATACGACTTTGATAACGAAGTATATTTCACTGTAAAACCCAAAAGTAAAGTCTGCTTTGGTCAATAATGTCTCTCTGGAGTGCATACACGTACTATTTCTCTTGTAAAAGGGCTGTTTTACTTTTTGGCAAATATCTCCATAGGTAATGTGGTTAGGGGTTGAATTTTTGGTGTCATTCGAAAGGTGAAATAATTCTCTTTAAAACGAGACCAAAGTCATTGATTTCTAAGTAGAATGATATTACACTCAAACTACCTTAAGCCACCATGTTAACTCATTATAACCCTAATTGTGTAAACGGGGGCATTAGTGGAGTTATCGTAGTCCAACTGGTCTCCTTCATGCGAGCATGGTCAAGTACGAAGATCTTTTGAACGATTTTGAGTAGTTCTTATGAACGATTCTTATGAACGATGAACGACCACATTATATTTCCAGGTCCGACAGAATCGATAAATTAAGAGAGATATTTTGCCGAACGGATAAGTATGGGAATTTGTTTTTCCCTCGAACAATGAAGGACTTCAATATATGCAAGGCGGAACTTAGATTTTTTTACGGCTGGTGTCTTTAACACCCCCCTCCGATGCCTTTTTAGGCGGCTTTCGGGGTAGTATGTAGATGTATGTAGATGTAGATGAAGTAATTTAAGGCAATAAATATTATTTTAACTGTTTAAATTCGAAGTGGTTTTGGCTCATTTTGGATTCTTCCTTACGTTCCAGACGATCACTTGCGGTGAGGATTTCATCTTGTGGCGAAATGAAGGCCAGTCAGAGGTGGAGAAGCCGAGGTGAAGTGTCGGATGAGTTACCATTACAGGTGCTCTCAGGGGATAGCCGTTGGAGCTGGCATCCTTTAAAAGAAGTGATACTAATGGCAAATCCAGTGAGAGACAATAAAACCCGGTTCAATTTATCATGAAACTACTCAGAATGAAGTGTTTATACGGGACAACTGTCATCAGAGTCTCGAGCAGGAAAACCCATAATGCTTTAATTATTGTTTTTCTGAGGAGAGAATTTTGCTAAAAGGAGGTAACCAGATAACCTATTCATGTAAAGGAATCTAAGAAGAGAACAAATAATTTTTACCATCATATGTTTGTAATTTTAAGAACTTAAATGTATAGAGATAAGTGTCATTTGTGAAGAAATTAATTTTCTTTATCAGAGAAAAGATGTGAACATGAATGTGAACTGCTATGGGCTATGATTTTGGAAATAACAGCAGCAGTATTGTGTATTAAATGTCATTACCAATTTAACCCCTATAATGTCTGTAGATAAAAGAGTGTGAATCATCAATATATTTAATTATTTCCTCCACCATGTTGTAAGTTAAACCAGCCCCCTGACACTCCCGATGCTTTCACTTAAGAGCCCATGTCCTCTTATTAAAGCTGTTCCCTTATTGATGTATGTGCCTGGTTATGGGTTTCGGTTTAAGTAAAGTAATTTAATAGGAGTAATTGTACTCGATTCATTCACAGTTGTTATTTTTATAATTGGCACCTTAGCAACACTTTTAGTACATAGAGTTGGAGCTAGCGTTCCTATTGGAAGACATTCGCACCGCCAAAAAAAAATGTCTCACTAGTGCTGCCACGTAGCGGTGGTCATATTATCTACGTGATGCTGAGAAAATGCATATTCCAACATTCCTCAAATCAACGCTTCTTTTTCTGGGAGCCACCATGGGTCCGAGAGTGCAAGATTCAATAGGTTATCCCTTCGACAGAAGTTGGTTTGCGTGTGTCGGGTGAGAAGAAAATGAATTCTTTGTCATTAACACGGATTTTGCATGCATTTATTTACTCATATTTTATCTGTGCAGTACTGTGCTCAATTTTTTCAACATTACGTGTCGGAAATTGTAGTTATTTGCGGATAAAGCAATCATGCCGTGTACGTATTTGGTACCAAGGTGCAATACGGGCTGCAGCCATAAATCAATGGGGATTTTGCTGTTTAAAATGCCATCAAACCTGGAACAGTGCGGTGCCTCGCAACAAGCAATACCCCGACATGATTTTCTGCTGAAGGAGAGTCATCGGGTGTGCGCGAAGCATTTTTTAGAAGAGGAAATTATGAGGAACGTGATCCATCGTGACAAGGTAAAAAACATATTTGCTGTGGTATGCCATATTTCTGAAGATTTTTGAGATTTGTTTATGAATGTGAATATTATGAGTCATCATTTTTCTTTTCATGCATTCAATTATTTTTTTATCTGTATTTAATGCTATTTTGGGGATAATATAAGCTTTTTGAATATTCTGCCGCTGTTAAAGCCACTATTTAATCATAGTGGACTCCGAGCAACAATTGGTGTGTTCATAGATATCCATATTCCCAGCTATGACACCCGGATTCGTTTATATAAAAAATAAGTCAACTTTAAGGAAACAACGTTGACAGAAACTGTTGACGCAGTGTTGAGGTAGTTTTTACATAAATCCGTTGAGCAGTGGTTGATCTACCCCTACTCCCGACCGTATTGTCCTCTAACAGTTGTATTTTGGCTCAATTTCGTCATAATTCAAGCATTCATTGTATAATGTATTTAGTGAATCGTTTTTTCGGCTGAGCAGTGCAACTAATCATGGAAAATAAACGTATTTTAACTGTCACTATGCATTCATTGGAGTGCGTTCAAGTGTTTTCCGTTCACGAACAAAATATTCATCTTCTGGTTTGTTCTATGGTACACATAATGAATTCTTTCATTATTATACCTTAATACTTTTCACGGAGTAGTAAGATTTTTATTCATCAACTCATATACAATCGCAAACCCATGATTAGACTAATATATATTTTCTCAGACTTTGTAAAGGACATATTTGTTGAATGTGGGAAAGTTTACCAAATTGAACTTTTAAATAGTATGGTTGACAAATGAGGTAAAATATTTAAAGTATCATTACTACTTTTGCCCTGTGCTCTTTATACTCTGTAACTTTTTTCTCTTTGTGCTGTGTAACTAAACATGGACATTAGGAAACCAGCAGGATTGCCGAAGAAATATTGTCCAAAACACGGCGGAAAACTAGAAAAAGGTAATCAACCTCCATTAAGCAGAGGTATTATCTAGTTCCCAAGTAGTTCGATACATGGCTACAAGAGGTCACTACTGCTCCGGCTCTATTCGAAGTAGTTCGCTGTCCGGCCTGTAGTGGGCGATGTACCACGTTTGGTAAACATTTTTCCCTTTTTTGCGGAGTTTTGATGCCATTTTTTCCCTTCAGTTGTTTACATAATATTGATGTATACAGCCTTGTTCTTAAGAGAGTGGTTTTTGTGTTGTTTATGTAATGTTGACGTAAATAACCAGATCCGTGCTATCTGGGTTTGCATTACCTTCCTCGTTAATTTTATCAATCCTCCCTTTGTGGGAAACATAGCGTTTAGGAGAACCTCAAATTTGTTTGTATTTTTTACAATCTTTTAACTTTTTAGACAAAACGAATTATAACGGCAGTAGAACTAGAAAGTCACATTTCTCTGGTTCAAACCATAGATGTTTTAACTTTCATTTTCTTGTCACATTAAAAACTGATGGCTACGTGTCTGTATGGCTATTTTTACTGTTCATGTTTAGCGGGATTCCGAGAACTTGGAAAAATATAATGCATTAGATGAAATATGGAAATTTTCTTGCCCTGTCGTCATTAACATTGGGCTTCTGGTTACATGTCTAAGGCCATAATGCATTGAAACCTAGAATTCTCAATCCAAGCAAAGCGTATTCAATTATTCTGTATATTCATGTCATTGAGACTCATTTGAGCCTGAAACATTTTCCTCTTACTCTGAAAAATCATAATTTTAAATATTTCTGGCAACTTTCTAATAAAAAGTTAAGATTGGATATTTTATATATCTCTTGCGTATTCATTGTTATGGGTGTGTTGTGATTGTGACCTGCCCACAGTAATGCTGTTCCGAATCATAAGAGAATGACAGGGCCTTGTTATGGAATGTGCAAGGTTTATTTGAGCTACGTCATTATTGTGGGTTAATTATTATTCAACCATAAAACAATTATCAAATCGGTGTTACAGATGAACCCATATTTTACCAGCATGTGTCAAAATAAAAAAAATTGTCCTGGCGTTTCCTTGAACAGATAAGCTTTTTTTAAAAATCTTCTTTTATTTCTTTGGAACATTTCAAGGCATAATATCTCTTATATTTCCACCAACTTGCTCCACGCTAGTCATCATTGTAAGAAAAGTAGATCACTGCATTTGTGCATTTGTTGACTTAAGATAACTTATTATTCAACATGAGAACGATTCATTAAAAAAAATAAAATTTCACTATAATTCAAGTATTTAAATGTTTAGGAAATATGACAAACCTCAAATATTTCACTCATTTTATTGGTACGGAAGATTTCGCGGTTATTTAATGATCGTATTCTCTTCGGGTTTTTGGCGCGACGATCCATTTTAGGGGGACAACAGTTTCGCCTAACTTCCAGCTGGCTTCCTCATGTCCGAAAATTAAATGCAGATCATTTCGTTAACGGTATTAGTCAGGCGCGAGCTCATTGGCCAGACAGAACTTCGAACTCGATTGTTGGAAGACCCGTTTAAACGTTGAAGCTTGCGGATAGCCGTCTTCTCTATTAAAGCTCTCTGTGTTCTTCGCTATTTCGTTAGCTTCCCTCATTAGCTGAGGGAAATACATATTTTCTCTGGTGATGATCTTACACCCGTTAAAATTAATTACGCGGCCAGGTTCCGAAAATGCGTACTCTGCGACTGCGAAAAAGCGAAAATTTTTCTTTTCGGTTGCTCTTAGATGTCCTTCCAAACTGCATTTCAGGTATCTTGATTTTAGCTTGATGTGCGATTTTCCACAGTTGCATGTTATTTCGTAAACTCTTTCGTAAATATCCGATGGGAGACGATCTTTTCCATTTCGAAGGGGGTCAGAGGTCTTCTTATCGCTCCGGAATCTGGTCATGATGTCGAGCTTGGCGAGAACTCTTGCTATTTTTTGCAAAGTGCCCGCCAAATAAGGTAAAATAGCTTAGGCCTTAGCCTTCTCTTTTTTATCCATAAATGTATGCATGGCAGCGCCACGTTTACCGTTTTCATCGTGCGATATGTATTAAATCATTTTCTGGCTGAAGTCATTCATTTGCAGCGTTGTCAAGAGGTGTTGTTTTTCTCTCGTGAGTGAATCTGCGTCAGAGATGGCATGTGCTCTGTGGATAGGAGTGCAAATAACTGATCCTTTTTGTTGTACAGAGCAATTTCTCTTTCTTTAAGTGCAATGTAATCGTTTGTATTTTGTTTATTTATTTTTGTTGTTCCGTTGTGTTTATTTTTTTAACGTATTGTTGAAGTAGTTGTTTGATGTCTTCCTTTAAGAAGGATGTTCTCCATCTTGTTTCTGATTAAGTATTATTAAAATTGATCAACTTGAATATCCTGTCGTCTTAATAAACCTAAGAAAATCAACAGGTTATGGGCCCAGACATGTTCTAAGAAAGAAGATAAGAAACGAAGAAAATAAGAAGATAAGAAAGAAGATAGATCAGATTGAGAAAAGAAAATAAAACCAGAAGGAGGAAGAGAAAATAAGAAATCAAGAGCTTTTTGATGGAAACAACTATGATGACTGGAAATTTTTGATGGAGATAATATTGGCCGAACGGGAATTACTTTATCTTGTGAATAATTCTTTTGAGTATTTGGAAAGTCAGTTATTAGTCAAACCCGGAGAAGAAACAGCAGCTAAAACCAGAGAGAGGGAAGTGAAGCTTCAGAAATTGATGTCAGAAAATAAAACCGCTAAGAGAGTAATAGTATCCCGCATCAAGAGGGAATACTTTGATATCGTGAAAGGCAAAGTAAATGCATATGATGTTTTGAATGCTTTGTCCGAAAGATTTGAAAGTTCAACCATGGCTGGTGTGTTGGGTCTGTTAAGTAAATACCAGTCCTTAAAGTATAAACCCCAAGAAGAAGATTTCAAAAATTTTTGACCTGTTTTTGATGGGTACGTAAGAGAGTTGGCCAGCAAAGAAGAAATAATCAGTGAAAAGAGTCAACTTGCGAAATTCCTCGCGTCAATGCCGGATGATTATGTGAGTGTGGGAACTTCACTCAGAGCGGTTGCCACAACTGGAAGTCTAACAATGTTTCTGGTTAGACAGAATATTGAAGAATTTGAAGATAGCCGCCAGAAGATAGCGAAGAGCAGCAGTACCGACTTTCAAACGACTGCGTTTGCCGGAGTCCGAGGAAGTCACCACCAAAACCAGCAGTTCAAGCTTTTCCCTTTCAATTGCAACAATTGTGGGCGAAGAGGACATAAAATGGCTGACTGCTTCAAGTCAGGAGGAGAAGCATATCAACCTGGACGTGGAAGAGTAAGAGGAGAGCATCATCGGGGAGACCGTGGTGGTAGAAATCGTCGAAATCATCAGCAAGGTGGTACCGGTATTTATCAGAATAATGGGTTTGCTATTAAAAATGTTACTGGTAGGGGTAGAGATAAAACTCAAGCTAATTATACGAAGAGAAATGATGATAACAGTGACAGATGTGATAATAGTAGTAATAATGATAAAGAATATGTTGCTTATAGTTTTAATATTGAAATAGATGCATGCTATGTGAATGATAAGGCAAAAGGAGACAATACTGTTATAAAATGTGACTGGATACTTGACTCAGGAGCTTCAGACAATTTAATTCACGTTAATACTCCAGCATAAAATATTAGAAAAATCAATCCTGTAAAAATTTATATTGCTAAAACAAAAGATTTTATTTTAGCGGAGCAAATAGGTGATGTAAGAGGAAAAGTCAATATTAATGGAAAACAGGTTAGTGTAGACTTTTTGAATGTTTTGATGGTAAAGAATTTAAAATGTAATTTGGTGTCGATTTCAAGGTTAGAAGATAAGGGTTGCAGAATGACAATTGATGAAGAGAAATTTAAAATTGCGCACAAAAAGACTCAGAATATAGTATTGATAGGCTATCGATGTGGAAGTCTATATAAAATAAGGTTGACTTCTGAATTGCCCGGAAATAAATTCTGTAATATCGCAGTGACAAGTGAGCTCTTGCACAGAAGGCTGGGGCATCTATCTCACACATGTATCAAGACATTAACTGAGTGTGTTGATGGGATTAGTGAGGTCAAGCCAACCTACAATATGTGTGAAGTGTATATAGGAGGTAAGCAAGTTAGCGTGTCTCACAACTCAACAAGGGTTAAGACTACCAGACCCTTAGAAAGGGTTCACTCAGATCTCTTCGGTGCTATTTCACCACCTGCATATAATGGAGTTCAGTACCTAATGAGTTTTGTGGATGATTATACACATTTTACGGTATCATTTGGGCTTAAATTAAAATCAGAAGCAGCAAGTTTTGTCAAACAGTATGTGGAGATGGCCAGTAATAGATTTAATTGTAACATAGTACAATTTAGATGTGATAATGGAACTGAGTATGTAAAGGAGGAAGTAATTGATTTTTTCAAGGATAAGGGAATTCAGTGGGAATTAACTATACCTTATACTCCAGAATTAAACGGGGTTGCTGAACACATGAATCGTACTATTAGTGACAAGGTGCGATGCATGTTGATAGATGCGAATATTAGTAAGTCGTTCTTAAGTAAGTTCTCGTAAGTAAGTAAGCTCTGACAGCTGTTTACATAATTAATAGAATGCCAACAAGAGGTTTAGAATGCAACAAAGTGCCAGCTGAGATGTGATTCAATGTCAAACCTAATTTGAGTAACTTGAGGGTATTTGGGTGTTCTGCATATGTCAAGAAACATAAAGTAGAGATAAAAGGTAAATTTGATGAGAGATCTAAAAAATGTATTTTCTTAGGTTACTCTCCTAATGGTTATAGATTGTGGAGTCTATCCGAACACAAAATTATTTCTGCTGGTGATGTTATATTCAATGAGGAGAGAAATAAAATAGATAATCATGTCTGGGAAAATAAAAGGAGAGGAAATGTAGATGGTGATAAGGAGGAGGAAATTGAGAGCGATAAGAATGAAAATGAGATTGAGAATATTGCAGGAAATACCCCAATCCAGGAGGAGCCGAGGAGGAGTAGTCAAGTGACCAAAAGGCCAGAATACTTTGAATTTGCCACACTGGCAGTGAGAGAGAGTCTAATTAAGGAGGAGAGTGAAGATATAGTGGAATTCTGTCTGTTAACCTACCCTCTTTCTGATTGGGAAAAAGTAGAATCACCCTCAATACAAGTAATAGAAGATAATTCAAATTTGGTGTTAAATGCTCTAGGCTTTGCAGATGGTGTACCTGAGTCATATGATGAGTTAGATGGTACATATGATAAAAAGGAATGGCTTAAAGCAATGCAGGAGGAGATGAATGCTTTGAACTCAACTAATACATGGGATTTGGTAAAATGTCCAACGGGGAGGAAACCTATAAAAAGTATATGGGTATTTGCTCTAAAGCGTAATAGTGAAGGAGAAGTGATACGATACAAGGCGAGGTTAGTAGTAAAAGGTTGTCCACAGAAAAAGGGAGTAGATTATTCGGAAACCTATGCTCCCGTAGCAAAACTGTCAACGTTAAGAATATTACTTATCGTAATATTCTTAATCATCATTAATCGTAATAATTTGTTTGCACATCAAGTTGATGTAAAAAATGCATTTTTAAATGGAATTTTAAAAGAAGAAGTTTATATAATCCCTCCAGATGGTATGAAAGTTAAGGATGGTTTAGTGTGTAAGTTGAATAAAACCCTATACGGGTTAAAACAAGCGCCAATGGAATGGAATGCTAGGTTTCATGCATTCACTATAAAGATAGGGTTTGTATAATGTGTTACGGATAAGTGTGTGTATGTAAGATCAGCCGGATTTACAATTGACTACTTGTTATTATATGTAGATGATTTTATTGTGGTAAGTAATGTTGAATTGTCCCTTAAGAATTTGAAAAAATATTTTTACACAAGAATTTGAAATGAGAGATCTTGGAGAGTTAAATAACTTTCTGGGTATTAAAATTCAAAGACAGAGCAATACAATGTTTCCGAGCCAAGAGGCTTACATAGATAAATTAGTAGATAGATTCAAATTGAATACAGCAAATATTAGAGATACCCCTTTGGCAACTACAAAATTTTGTGATATTCCATCTGAACCCGTTGAGCATACAATGTCTACATCTTTGATTGGTAGGCTGATGTATGCCTGTGTCGCAACCAGACCAGACATTACAGCTTCCGTCAGCTTTTACAGCCAATTTCAAACGAAACCTATTAAGGCATTGTGGGCTGGTTTGAAGCGGCTTCTATGTTATCTCAAAGGTACTAAATCATTATGTTTGGTATTTAAAGGTTTAAATGATACAGTCTTAGTTGGATGTGCAGATGCTGATTATGCAAATCATGAAGATAGGAAATCTGTTTCTGGTTATTTTTTTCAACTTTTTGGTGATTCTGTTGTGTGGGCTTCTAGGAAACGACGAACTTTTGCTCTCTCATCTACTGAGTCAGAGTATTTATCTTTAGTTTCCGCAACTGCTGAATTTTTGTGGCTGCAACAGTTGTAAAATGAGTTGAAAGCTGAAGTAATAACTCCAATTATTATTTATGAAGATAATCAATGATGTATAGGCTCAATTATTAAATGGGATCAGAGAAGACTTAAACATGTTGATATTAAATATAATTTTGTAAGAGATCTTGTCCAACAAAGTGTGTTAAAAGTTGTATATATTCCAACAGATTGTCAAACTGCTGATATATTCACTAAAGGTTTACCACTAGCAGCATTTGTAAAGCATAAATCTGAACTACGTCGGTCCATTGCATCCTCCTCATCTGCACCTCCAACCATCTCCAAATCTATCTTCACTCGGTTTCACCATCTTTGTCGTGGTATTCCTTCTGGTTTCCCTTGTCAAACCTTCCTTCATTTCACACCCGTCCTCTTTTCTTAACAAGTGTCCTACCCATCTCTTTCACCTGCCTTAGTTTATCTCTATCTATAAACTATCCTGCAAGACACCGCTTGGGTGTGTGGCAGGAGGTTGTTAAGGTACAAGCCGTGTAAATATGTACGGTTTTGTGAGGTAAAATGGTGAAGTGTATTATGAGAGTGTACTGAACGGAGCTCAGTTTTTATAACATGGTCACTCATTAAGCGCGAAAAAAAACCAGTGTTTATACTTATGTGTTGGGCAATCTATTTCACCTATGATTTGACGTCTGTCTGACCAAAAGATACAGTGGGGCGCCATGATAATATTTTTTATCGCACTGAAGCATAACAGTTTTGAAATTTATTCAAGCAACCTTAGCTAAGTTCATAGCCTCTTGTGTGTTAAGGGACTCTCACTTCCAAGCTTATAACAGTTTTGAAACAGAATACATTTAACTGTATAATTTTTTATCAAAGTACCCAGCATTTTTTGTATTGTATTAATTTTTTGATCAAATAATTATGACTATGGAACTAATTAACGTTCGTATCTATAGTTCGTTATGGAACACAAATGCCAGTCCAAGCTGTACTCTGCCAAGCAGCCGAGACGCCCCTTTTAAGCTGACATAAGCGATAAAGATGTAGTTAAAAGTTTCATTCAACCCATGTCATATTCTGTGCGTTACATTACCACTTATAACTTGTGGTGAGCAATTTGAGTTGGTGTTATGGTTTCCGATGGACCAGAGATATGATCCATTTAATGAGAGATAGCAAGACATATGAAATAAGAATTTATGGTGTTACAACAGGAAAAAAGCAATTTATAAATGTTTAAATACGGAAAACTTTACAAGTCCTGTCCGCTGATTTCTCCTTCCTCTTGGTAGCCAGGAACGTTAGTTTGCACACAAAGGACGGGTGTAAACGGGCACACACACTGTAGAAAAACATGTTAGGAGTTTAGGCGGCCTAGAGCGGTTTAAAACATTCAATAATGCCAACAAAATAGATATTTTCCGTTCATATTTTACCATTCTACCTGCGCTCTCAAGTGGCAGCCAGCCGTACTCCACAAATATATGGTTTAAGATACAAATAGTATGCGTATTAATATCTCGTACAGTCACCATAAGAGCTGTCTGACCAATATCTGTCCTGCAAAATCAGTTGCCAAAGTAAAAACTTTGGTTACATCCTCCTGCTGATAGTACACTCTCCTTTGATTTCCACAATCTTTCGATCGTGATTCCAATCCGAGACAACGTAACTTTTAGGGCGCTTCGGCATAGTAGTGATCCTCTGCAATGAGTATATAGAACTCTTCATGTTTTATGCATTGAACGGTAAAACCTCTCCTCTCTCTCTCTTCTCTTGTCAATGGTTCCTGGTTTTACGTCACACTACCCGATTACTAAGATGACAAAATTGCAAGTGGCCTAGAGGAAAAGGGATGCGGTGGCCCTTTTTAAAGCCTGTCTTAGACCAGTACTATAGTGGAAAGGGGAAAGCAAAGAGGAATAGAGTATTCTAAGAGATTATGTTCCCAAATGTTAAGGTTGTGACGTCTTGAATGGGCGACGAAAAGTGGATAATATTGTAGAGCTTTTTCCACGTATTGCATGCATATTCTCTATGAGATACAGTCGTTCTTATTGTAGAATGGATTTCACCTTCTAAAATCTCTAGCCTGCGGATAAAAGGTTGTTGAAAGGTGAGCTAATGGAGCATTTCGATCACTTTAACCTTAGATACAATTCGGTTTAAAAGAAGGTGTCTTTTTGGTGTACAGGCTAACATACCGACATTTTAGGGATCGAGTTCGAATAACAGTAAAGACTAGTAATGTTCCCATGGCAACTCTCATTTCTTGATGAATTTAATTATAAATTTGATCCAAAATACTTGTAAAGGTGTTTGGTTTCAGTTATTATGCCACTAAAAGTGAGCACATTAGTTATTATGAGTACAATAAACTATTTTAAACATTCTTTACCTAATGAAATATTTCCCTTTTTGGTTTACATTTCAGCAATGAACACATTTTATAATTTCTATTGACATTGAATTCGTAAATTTCCGTTTGTCATTTTAGTAATTTTGGTCCTATTTATCGTACATCATTTATTTTAACAGCATACAAAATGAATGAAATATTAAGATCATATACTATTTATTGCATACATAAAAGAATCTTTTCTGATAATTAATTCAAATGAAACTGTATATTAGTATTACATATAAAACAATAAATGACATATATAAACAATTTTAATTAACATAGGACGTAAAACTTTGATTTGACTATAAGAGTAAAAAAGAACATATTATATTTTGGAAAACCATAAATCAGTAAATACTAGGACAGTGACATTACATCATAATTATACATTTAAACAGAATTTACATGGAGACCCTTTTTTATTTTGATAGATTCATGTAAAACCTAGAATCATGAACCATCTGTATTTTTTGAAGTCATTTATTACAATTTCAGAGTTACACAACAACTATTGTAGAAATGTTTCATTTTTTCAATAAACTTTGTCACTAATTCAATACAAAGTCTTACTTTAAGAGTATCCACCCAAAAAATATCAACTTATGTGTTATTTATTTTTTTTCATGGTGTAAGACAATAAAGAAGAATACAATTACATACAGTTACACATTAATACAGTTACATATGAGATTTATTTTAAATATTTGTTTTAACATTGCAAATAATGAAAGGAGAGCAGAACGAAATACACTTTGAGTTTCGAACTAAAAGCAGAGAACTTGGATCCAATAATAATTTCCTGACACTATATGACATTCGGTTGGTGGCTTGCTTGTTTTTGCAGTTTCGAAAGAGATCTGTGCGTCTTCCCGTCAAGTTTCTTGTCACCGAATCCACCGAGCCAGTTATTTCGCCACAATTACTCACGTAGATATGTAGTTATCCTCGGGGATTTCCAAGCATCTTCTAAGTGTGGAAGAGAAAAAAGAAATTTATTATCCCGAAAAAGAGTATTTTGTATTAGAAAAACAATATTCTTGTTGAAATTTTAAGACTCGACATTACAGCTGACGCTCTTTTTCATTCTTTAAACTATTGAGAAGCAGTAGATTTTCTTATTTAGGTAATATTTAAAAATCTAGTTGAAGGAGTCTTGAGAATGAAATACTTATGAGTTCTCCATTCAAGATAGAAAACATTTAAGTATTTGCATTATTCTGGGGGAACAATTTAAAATCTTTAATATTTGAGAAGCTTTCTTTAAACAAAACAATACCACTTTTGAAATTTCAACTTAATAAAACTTTTTATTTTATAACTCTATGTATAATATTGAATGTTTGCCAAAAAAAAATGTTCTTGTCGTTATAAATCAATATAAAACTAGTTTAAATAATCACACTTATCCATGAAAAATGAATTGAGTACATTGAACATTGTAATAACATGCGAAAGGTCGGAAGTCTGATCTAATATTTTTCCAGTCATTAATATAAATGATTTTTCTATTCCATATATAAGTTAATAGAACTTACTTTACTTGAAACCAAGTTTAACAACTACAGGAAACACCAATGTTCACGGTAAAGTCCCAAAAAAGTGAAAGAAACATGAAAACAAAAGTTGCAAAATGTGCCAGGGTTATTTATAATTTCAAAATTAATTGTTTAATAAAGACGAAAACTAATATTGAAAGTTTTCAATCAATCATACCGAAGTTGAATTTAATGGAGTCATTTAAAATAAAATTTTAACCTTCCGGGCTGTTCCTAAACGATTGATTTGTTACTACATGAATGTAAATGATCGTTTTGTAACTACTCGTGTATTTATAAACCTGTGACGTCATACAGAATAAAATCAAAACTTCACAAGAACGAGTGATTGGAATTTGAATTTTTTTAAATTTAATTAATTAACAATTGAAACACTGCACGCGGTTGATTCGTGTTTTTAATGTATTAAACAGGCACTGCCATACACCCTCGTGATGTACGCGTCACAATGAATCTCGTCCCATGAAATGGTTTGCGACAATTTTTCCGTTCGAGATTCGTTCGCTTTGGAAGTATTTCTGTGCAATTATTCTGAAATGGACGATTAATTGGAGTGAAATTATAAATAAACAATGTTTTATTATTTACGTACTTTTGTCTCATTGATGAGTGTCGCCACAACGTGTCCTTCATAGTATTCGAGGAGTGACGGGAGTTGTTCACTTAATCTCGACCTTCCGTCTTCAGATCCATACGAGGCGATCATCATTGGAACGGCCGATGCCAAATATATCTCCTTTCCCTTTCGAGTCTCCTTATTATTCAGTGCATAATAGATCCAATAATCCATTTCCACTCCGTCTCTCTCCTTCCTCTCCGCCTCTTCGAGGATTCCCTTCAATCGCTCTCCGTCGCCCGAATACGGAAGTCCTTTGTTTTTGAATGCGAAATACACCGACAACTGCGACAATGCAGAGGCGAGAAATGCAATAACGTATCTATCATTCGACCCCCAATCCCCACCCACGTACGCCTTTCGCTCTTCAATGTCGGCGAATGAAAAAAATTCACTTCCTTTCCGTTCTCTCCCGTCGTGGTCTCTTAAAGTCGGTTTTATATATCCGATTCTAGTAGATCCAAAATCCACTGAAACTTTGACGGTCGATTGGAATTGAAGGAATTCCAGAATGGACGCCGTAATGCGATCATCGTCGTACAGCATTTCGTATCTTCTCTTCATTGTCGAAATGTTCTCTCCGTTCATTGGCTTCACTTCCGTCTTCCGCATCATCGCCTCTATGCATTGCTCTTTCAATTCCGCTGCACTAGGTGTAGCTGGTATCGGTATTAGTGATGAAATCAACGTATGGATTTCTTTTATCTTCTGCACTTCCCCATTAGTCTTCTGACCTTCTGATTCAAGTTGTTTAGAAATTTCCATTCCCTCTTTCCTCTGCTTTTCAATGGATTCCTTCATTGAAGCGAATTCTTTGGTCATCAAAGATTTGGCTTCATCCAATTCTTTCTTGAATTCCTCTTGGAAAATTTTGAAATTGGACGAAATGGATAATACATGTTCCAGTTTGCTAGCCATTTCAGAGAGAGACTGTCTCAAATCAGGACACCAATGATACAGGAAACACCAATGTTCACGGTAAAGTCCCAAAAAAGTGAAAGAAACATGAAAACAAAAGTTGCAAAATGTGCCAGGGTTATTTATAATTTCAAAATTAATTGTTTAATAAAGACGAAAACTAATATTGAAAGTTTTCAATCAATCATACCGAAGTTGAATTTAATGGAGTCATTTAAAATAAAATTTTAACCTTCCGGGCTGTTCCTAAACGATTGATTTGTTACTACATGAATGTAAATGATCGTTTTGTAACTACTCGTGTATTTATAAACCTGTGACGTCATACAGAATAAAATCAAAACTTCACAAGAACGAGTGATTGGAATTTGAATTTTTTTAAATTTAATTAATTAACAATTGAAACACTGCACGCGGTTGATTCGTGTTTTTAATGTATTAAACAGGCACTGCCATACACCCTCGTGATGTACGCGTCACAATGAATCTCGTCCCATGAAATGGTTTGCGACAATTTTTCCGTTCGAGATTCGTTCGCTTTGGAAGTATTTCTGTGCAATTATTCTGAAATGGACGATTAATTGGAGTGAAATTATAAATAAACAATGTTTTATTATTTACGTACTTTTGTCTCATTGATGAGTGTCGCCACAACGTGTCCTTCATAGTATTCGAGGAGTGACGGGAGTTGTTCACTTAATCTCGACCTTCCGTCTTCAGATCCATACGAGGCGATCATCATTGGAACGGCCGATGCCAAATATATCTCCTTTCCCTTTCGAGTCTCCTTATTATTCAGTGCATAATAGATCCAATAATCCATTTCCACTCCGTCTCTCTCCTTCCTCTCCGCCTCTTCGAGGATTCCCTTCAATCGCTCTCCGTCGCCCGAATACGGAAGTCCTTTGTTTTTGAATGCGAAATACACCGACAACTGCGACAATGCAGAGGCGAGAAATGCAATAACGTATCTATCATTCGACCCCCAATCCCCACCCACGTACGCCTTTCGCTCTTCAATGTCGGCGAATGAAAAAAATTCACTTCCTTTCCGTTCTCTCCCGTCGTGGTCTCTTAAAGTCGGTTTTATATATCCGATTCTAGTAGATCCAAAATCCACTGAAACTTTGACGGTCGATTGGAATTGAAGGAATTCCAGAATGGACGCCGTAATGCGATCATCGTCGTACAGCATTTCGTATCTTCTCTTCATTGTCGAAATGTTCTCTCCGTTCATTGGCTTCACTTCCGTCTTCCGCATCATCGCCTCTATGCATTGCTCTTTCAATTCCGCTGCACTAGGTGTAGCTGGTATCGGTATTAGTGATGAAATCAACGTATGGATTTCTTTTATCTTCTGCACTTCCCCATTAGTCTTCTGACCTTCTGATTCAAGTTGTTTAGAAATTTCCATTCCCTCTTTCCTCTGCTTTTCAATGGATTCCTTCATTGAAGCGAATTCTTTGGTCATCAAAGATTTGGCTTCATCCAATTCTTTCTTGAATTCCTCTTGGAAAATTTTGAAATTGGACGAAATGGATAATACATTTTCCAGTTTGCTAGCCATTTCAGAGAGAGACTGTCTCAAATCACTTTTTTCCTCAGATATCTCAGTTTTCATTGATTTTTCAATGAGATCTAATTTGACAGATAATACGGATTCCAATTCTTTCTTGCATTCCACGTGTCTACGGTCGCCACGATCTCTAGCTGATGTCAGGAATTGTAGTATTTTCTCGCGGTTCGAATCGCCTTGGTGCTTTCTGATCATCTCCTCGGCCAATTGTATCGCATTGCAGCCGTCAATTCCCTTCGTCGTAGGGTCAGAACCTAAAATCATGGCCTTGCGAACCCATCTGGGATTGCCTATCCTAACCGCTTGAAGGAGTAGCAATCGCGGGGTCGCGTCGATGTCCGGTACATTTCCCAGTAGACTGTTATCGTGCGTCTCAATGACATCTCTTATGGACGCATCGTCGTCAATTAGCGCTTCTATTGCTTTCAGTGTCACTTGGCTGTTGGCCATCCCTGCGATGTAAACGGAGTTAATGCAGAGAGAAATTGAAGGGAGTAAGTAGCTCAGGGATTGCAGAGCTCTAGTGGAAGAAGAATCTTCCTCTCTATCCTCAAATTCCACGCCAATTATACTCGATCACCTTCAGTTTGCACCTGTGTAAAGAAAAAAAGAGATATCCACCTTAAAAAAGGATTGTAAACAGACTATGAGTTAGCTATAATGTTCCATTTATAGAAACAAAAAGGGGTATTTTTTGGTCATGAGACAAGTAGAAAAAATATTTAGGTTAAGTGCCAGGATATAATGATAAGGGACTCAGTACGGAAAGCGCTTTAACGGAAGTGCAGCATCGACTTCTCTTCTGGGTCCTGAGACAAAGTTTTTGTCCACAAAATTCACATACAAGTGATTGCTATGATGCACATACATGGGAGAATATTCTATTGTATCTATCGAGGAAATGTACACAAAACAAGGCCAAATACTCTGACACCCGTCAATTAGGCACCTGACTAACTAAAAAGTGGATATGCCTCGGAGGAAAGGGAGAGTGAAGGACATTCACCCAAAAAAATGAACTGGAACCAGAAATAATGAGACCTTAACCCGGCTTAACAGCGATAATCTTTACCTAGAAGGCTTTTGTGGACCGGGAGAAAAGTGAAATTGTTCGCACGAAATCTTCACACAAATCAAACTGTTTTACATCCTATCCCATTGACGGATGACTTTAACATATATCGGGCTTAAAACATTAACGGGAATAGCAATTCCTTAGCAGCCAATGGGAAAGTCTTCAATTAAACGCATAAACAACCAAATTTGTTCGATGTTAGTATCGTCTCAAACGAGTTTTTTTAATATTATTTTTCAGCCTGGCACTTAGCCTTGGGAAAATGAAAGAAACTTTCAAATGGGCATTGATTTTAAAACTCAATTACAACATTCCGCCTTGTACCTTTCAATGCGACATCTGTCCTGCACGATGAGGAAATATATTATGTAAAAGTGGACTGTTAATTTCTTTAGTTTACTTTTAGAATAAGAGATTGTGTGATGTTCATTGAAAAGAATTCCGGCATTCCTATTCGACACTCAATCCTGTTTCATCGGAGACTGAGACATTATAAGGAGCTTCAGAGAAATAGTTAAGTTTCCGAAATATTGATACCATTGTCTCAATATATGATTCCATGGAAACATTTTCCAAAATATGGAGGTAATCTGTCACAAGTACAATATCTTCAAAATCAGACAATCGGATTATCGTTTATTTGGGAAAAGGTTTCAGCATAATTGTATCTCGGGACACATTACGTCAGTGGAAAAACGTTTCCTCTGGATTACGAAATTCATTGACCAAACATTAGGAGAAATATTGTTACCAAGGGTTTATGGAATGATTGGGATAGCTTTTTGACGAAAAGTCCTTGCAATATGTCTGTAGATGTCTCTATTTCAAAGTGAATGTACGAAGCAGCAAAATTGTATTCTTCATCACTAACATTTATAGCAAGAGAAGTTATAAATCTATTGTTTCAAATTAAAATATCTACAGAAACGATTGATAAGTACTCGAAAATACTCTTCAGAGTCAAGCCATTTTCTATAAATTTGACGGAAATTTTCAAATTCAAACAAAACAAGGTCAAACCGTCTTCCACACCCGTCGAGTAGGCACAGGACTAACCAAAAAGTGGATATGCCTCAGAGGGAAGGGAGAGTGAAGGACATCCAAACAAAAAATATAACCGGAACCGGAAATAATGATAACTAAACCCGGCTAAACAGCGATAAATTGTTACAAGAAGGCTTTTGGAGAATTCATAAGAAAGGTAAAAGCGTTAATTAATTTTTGCATGAAATATTCACACAATTAAAACTTTTTTAGTTCCATTCCGACTGATGGAAGTAATAAACTTAAATCAGGCTTAAAATAATATCATGGATAGCATTTAGAACACAAAATATAGTGATATGACATCATAATAGACAAAATGGCTGAATCCATTGAATCATGTTCCTTGAAAAGTCCACTTCAGGTAACCTGAGTGAAATGTTTCAATATACATCCCAGGCATCAGTCTGTTACACGACTTTGCTGATTTTAAGGCGGATAATATTAATAAAATATTAGAATTCGTGATGGACTCTGGTAACACAAGGCTTTGGTGGTTAGCAGATGAATAAATAGTGAATAAAAGCACACCAAGTATTTTGATGCCGGATAAACTTTAAAGATGCAAAATGAATCTGTATTTTATGCCAATATTTTGAGATATTCCGTAATTTTTTATGTGGTTTGATACATTTTTCATCACATTTTTTCCCACTCTGCCTCATCATCATTTAAAAACTTAGCTTTTTCTAAAAAGAATAGGTGGCAACAATACTATGTAACACAAAGTGTGCTGCACAGACTTTAAGATTGCGTGATGGTTATTTAAAAGGATTCCTACCTTGCTATTGGCCGCAAAATATTAGCTCAATGGAGCCAGAAGCGTTACCATGAGTTTTAAAATATCAGTAAAACTCCAGAAATATTGATTGAATCTCTCATACCATGGAAATTTTTACCAAATGATGGAGTGGGAATTACGAAAGGTAAATCCTCATCAAAATCGGACAATCGGAAAATCGTAAATTTGGAAAAAGTTTAAGCAGAGTTGCATCTTGGGACAAATTAGGTCAGTGGAAATTTTTTTCCTCTTGGTTAAAATTCCCATAGACAAAGCTTTTGAAAAACAATCGAAACTAAGGGCTTAAGAAACGATTGAGAGACGGATTAATCAAAGAAAAGGGTGTTTGCATTAGCGGATAATCCAGCCTGTATGTTTATAGAGTTATTGATTGCTTCTTGACTAAACGTCCCTGCAATATGTCTTTAGAGAGTATTATTTCAGAAAAACTGTGCGGAGGTATTATATTTTATACTTTGTCACTAAATTGTATGACAACAAAAGCAATTAAGTTATTGTTTGAATTTCAAATATCTACGTATAGGAATGATGAGGACTCGTAAACACTCAATGAAATCGAGCCGTTAACTATAAATTGGACCGAAATTTTCAAATGAATAGTTTCTTCAAAGGCTTTAAGTTAGTCTTCGAATGAAATCTAATTGGATGTATCACTTAAGGTTTAACTGATTATATTCCCTTCATGGTTGCGCAACACCAATTATGAATGAACTGTAAAAAAAGAGTTAGTGCTTACTGTTGAGGGAATCTACGAACTAGTTGAATAGTGCTTAAAATATTGCTAGATTAATTCATAATAAACAGCCTTTCATCCGGAAGATGTATGGAGATCAAAAAGAGGCTAAGTACTGTATTCGTGTTAAGTACTGCCTTGGCATTGATGACTTAATAATGCACCCAGTCGGATTTGACCGTAGGTTAAGTTTATATTCCCTGTGATACGCAAACATTTTTCGCACTTTGTCTTTTAAGTTGAAAAACGAGACAAAGTTTTCCATCATTTAAGTCAGGGATATGTAATGACGATAGTTATCTCAAATATTATGTTAAAAATATATAATATATTTTCCCTGAAGAAGTTACTGAAAATATTCCTCGTGACCTTTCTGATGGTTCATTATCAGATGAGAACACTGAAAATTTCCAGAAAGCGGCGAGATAATTAATGCTAACACATTTTTTAACAAACGAAGGGCTTTTTTGATAAAACTGGTAATGAAATGGATCTATTCTTGCAAATAAGAGTGTTGAATCGTGCATCATTTTTATTTGCTAGCTACGTAGGTTTTACTCCAAATGAGAAAGAGTCGTTTATTGAATGATGAGTAGGTGCTTTACTTTATATGTAAGATTCGTAATTTTGATGATATTCAATTATTATAAAAAAAGAAGCATTTATATAACACCATGCCTTGCTCAATTTATTTCATTTAATATATTTCGTCCTCGTTACATAATTGTGTTTACCTGTTTGTACGCGTATTATATCTTATAACGCGTAAAACCATGAAAAGACATATCGTTTCTACGAGTAAACATGAAACTTATACACATATCCGTCTTTTGACCTGCCATTGGGAAAGTCTTTAATTACACGCACAAACAACCAAATTTATTCGATTTTAGTATCGTCTCATAAGAGAGGTTTCAATATTATTTTTCATCCTGGCCCTAAGCCTTGGGAAACTGAAATAAACTTTCAAATGGGCATTGATATGCACACCCAATTAGAAACATTCCCCCATGTACCTTTCAAAGCGTTATCTATCCTCCACGACTTCCGAATGTAAGGGTTAACTTGTAACGCCATGAATATAATTTCTTTAAGAATTCATACATTTTATTTACACATATTTGAGAGCAATGTACCTAACCATACGTCTCCAAACGAGTACACGACACCAACTTAAAATGGTCATGGTATACTGTGGGTTAAAAATCATTTTGAAAATCCGTTAAATTTAACAAGATTATAACAAACATTCTAATTTTCGACAAATATGCTAACAGCCTGGTACGAGAAAAAGTTCATTGACTCCGGCCAATATTAGTCCAAAGTGAATATTTTAAAATTCAGAACAATTTTGATTTTGTATACATCTATGGTACTACACATTAAAGACAAAACATAAAAGAGACTTTAGTAAATGGGATAAGTAGAGAGCCATAGGCGCTTACATGCAGAAAATCATTGCGATCCAAAAGTCATCTCAGCAAACAAAAAATAGATGTACTCCTATCTCAATTTTAAAAATTTACTCGAAAAAATGAAATGAAATTGGCTAAAACGTTGCCTCACACAGGCGTTAAAAATTTATTAAAATTAGTTTTTCAAAGATATTTATAAAGCTTTTAAGTGAATTCAAGGCATTAGTTTTCTTGTGCAAAGTGCAACTATATTACAGAAACATTGTCATTCCTCATGTATTATTAAGTAAGTTTTGGGATAAATTACTACGAGAATTATAAATAAATTCTCTTTTTAAAATGCTACGTTATGGAAGTATTTTGCAATTATCCCTTTTTTTAAATAGATTTTTAAATAGAGCAAAGAGAAATAATTAGAGCAAACATTTATGATCTCCTGATATTAATATGCCATTCTTTATAAAGGAATCATCATTATGCTGCACTAAATTTATGTATCACCAAAGGAGAATTATCTATTTAAGGATATTAAATGGGAATGATCGAATATTTAAGAAGAGTTTTCAAAAGCAATATAAATATTGAGAATGCCATGAAATTACATATTGACACATTTTTAAGTGCCTTACGCAAATACGCTGTAACGAGGAATACTACCTAGGAAACATCGAACAAATTTATCGGCTGTTGAAAATGGATCACTCGACAAAGCGATGATTGCTTAAACCAGACCGTGGCAGAAAATACTTTACTATTCTTAAGCATTTTTTTACTTTCTGTAAGGAAACTAAAGAGGGAAAACACGGTGATAATGACGCCCATTGATTGCCGTTTTAACCTGCACCTCAGGATTTACCACAACGCTTTTAGTGTGCTGCATTCATACTGAAAGATCGTTGAGCAAATTTCGCTTTCGCCTCTGTCCTTCCCACTTCGCAAATCCCTGAGATGGCTATTCTTTCTTCCTCTCACTTTCCCCCTTTGAGTTGCACGTCTTCCGTTCCTCACTCCCACCTACGGAGTCAGCTATGATCTGTGCCCCTGGTTACGCAACACGACTGACGTCATCGCGAGCCAATTGTACCTCGCCCCGGAGGATTTCACGTGGTAACGCCGGGCCGGAAAGGGAGCGCGCACTCGAGAAGCGAGGAGACTCTTGTCAGTGATGTACGCGAGGTAACTTAATATAAAGGAGAGTAACTAAAGTATGTGTCGTTGTACACATTGGTTCCCTGATGATCCCTCAACGGACTTTGCACGTCCATAGAGGGATACAAAACGGTACGATAAATTGTATGTCCTACTACAATAAAGTCCTCTAACGTTACGGAGAGGGTGAGAAAAGCCGATAAGTTCTCAGTTCTCAACGAAGAGAATTAATCTAACCATACCTACTCTTGGCGGGACATGGAAACCATAGAGTGGCATACGTTTTTCTAGAGACCGTGTGAAAGCCAGTATAAATCCTCTCCTCCATCTATTGATGGAGTTGGGGCCCTCTCTTGTCCCAAGGGGCTAGGAATGGTCCCTAAAGGCGGAAGAGCCACAAAGCTGGCCAAACGGCATAGAATGGAGAAGGAAATGAGAAACCACTACATTTAACATCCACATGGATATCCCAAGTTACGCAGCCATGGGTACAGAGATTGTACTAATGAGAGATTTACCTTATATGGCCTTTGTAACCCAAGATCGGGCAGGAGGAGAAAAAGGGCTTCTCCGTTCGTCAGCAAACGAAATCTCATCAAGCAAAGGACAAGGGAATGTATGAAAATACTAAAATTGAATGTGAGAACATTACTTAAGATGGGTAAACTAGAAAAAATAAAGAGAGATTAATGAAAGATAGTGCGTTAGATATACTCGGGATAAGTAAGAATAGAAGGTCAGGAAATGGAGAAATAACAGTGATGTCTTCAAAGTGATGTATAGTGGGGGTGAGAAAAATGGAAACACTGGGGTGGTAATAATTGCCAATTCAAAATGGAGAAACCAAGTAACCAGCTTATATCTGATAAATGATAGACTATTAATGGTTTAAATAAGAAGCACCAAAGGAGGAAAAAATATATTTCAAGATATTTCTTGGGAATGAACGAATATTGAAGAAGAGTTTTCTCAGGCAAAAAAAATCTTGAGAATATCAAGACTAGACACAGTGTTACATTTAAAATTGCCCTACACAAATTCTGTCTTTGCGAATCTAACGGAGGAAAAAATCTTGTTCATTATTCGTTACTCAAGCGTGAATCACTCCATGAAACGCTGATTGCTTTAACCAGACCGCGGAAGAAAAGACCAATAAACGTAAGAAATTGATTTAATGTCCGAAAATTTAAAAACAACGTCCAATAAGGAAATTAAAAGTGAGAAAACGTACATAAATACAATAAAACTGATTGAGTGTCCCTATAAACTGCTCCTTCGGATTAAACGAAACATGTTGAGTGCGATGCATTTATATGAAATGCGTTACATTATATATCCTACAGAATAGAGTGTAGAATTATGAGTGTAGTTTCTTCACAACACAAAGTATTCAAAGTGAATGAGGACGCCATAGTAGCTGAATTAACAAATGGATTTTGCGTGATATATATATGGAGGTGATTTTGAATTCCATTTGAAGCGCATACCTTTATGTAGGTTGAATTAAGCACTTAACGTAATGTTATTTCTAACCAATATATATGTCCATCTATATCACTTGTTATCTTTCTCTGACCGGTCCCATAGGTAGTCGTACTGACAACTGATCGGAATTGCGAAAAAAGCATAAAAAATTATTATGTCTTGGGCTGTTTAAGGGGCTCGTGAACGATAGCTATATCTGGACGAATTGGATGAAAAAAAAAAGAAAAATAAATTTTTGATAAATCGTTTTTTTTGTTTCAGTTGAATGATTTGGGTTCACAGCATTGATTATAGCTATATCTGGAAAAATTGCGCCACGCTTAAAAAAGGACTTTTCTTAAACACTCCAATTTACTTTTATATCGGGAAAAGCCGAGGAGTTTCAATAAACAACGTGTTTCGAAATGTAAATAAAGTGAGAAATGCTACTATGGCAACATCTTTCCCCTTAAAAGAGAGTGATTGTAGGGATATATATTATTTTATTCTTCACTGCAAACTTTTATTGCAAGAGAAGTGATAAAAATATTGTTTCAATTTACAATATCCAGAGAAACGATTAATAGGTAAATAGTAGTAACTAATCTTCAGAGTCAAGCCATTGTCAATTCAATTGAGCCATTTCTTCATGGGCTTCATGGCAGTCGACAAATGCTATTTACTTGGATGTATCACTCAAGATTTATTTGTTTACATTTCGTCCATGGTTACGGTATATCATTCATAAATTTATTATAAAAAAGAGAGTCCTTGCTGTTGAGGGAAACTACGAACAAGTTGCATTTTTCTTAAAATTTTGCTAGTGTGTTTCATAATAAACAGTTATTAAGCCGGTAGATATAAGGAAATATTTTAAAGACTAAGAACTGTATTCGTGTTTAGTATTGCCTTGGTATTATGATTAATTATTAATCTGATTTGACCTTAGATCAAGTTAATATTCCCTGTAATGAGCAAGCATTCAACACTTAGCCTTTATATTTGTGTAATGAGACAAAATTCCCCATTAATTAATTCAGAGGTTCATTGTGAAATAAGAATACTGACAATTTGTAGTAAACGTCAAAATAATGCATGCTAAGACTTTGGTTAACAAACGATGGGGTTTTGCGAGTCAAATTTTACTTCATTTTAATATGCTGGCTACGTAAGATTTACTTGAAACTAGAAAGAGGAAATTAATTAAAGAAAAATAACTGCGTTACTTTTTGTGTGTCTTATGGTATTTTAATGAAATTCAGCAGTTAGAAAAAGAGCAACATTTTCAAGTCATCTGCATTGCTGATTGTACTAATTTTTTGTATTACAACCTCGTTACCTTATTGTGTCAAGTTGTTTTCGGTATACGTCGTATTTTTTATAATGCGTTGCACTATGCAAAATTATATCGTATCTTCGAGCAAAATTGAAACCTTATACACATGTCTGTTTTTGTCCTGCCAAGTGAAAGGTATTCAAATACAAGCCTTGGGGAAATGAAATAAACTTGTGCATGGGCATTGATATAGAAATTCAACTACAACATTCTACCATTTAACTTTCAAGGTGTCATATATTCTATCCTCCTCGGTTATGGCGTGTTGTATATAATACAAAGACGTTTTAATGTTTAATTTATGCAAAATTATATCGTATCTGTGAGCAAAATTGAAACCTTAGACACTTGTCTGTTTTTGTCCTGCCAATTGAATAGTATTCAAACAAACGCACAAATAACAAAATACAGTTGTTTTTAATGTCGCCGAAAGCCTTGAAAAATTGAAATAAAATTGTCCATGGGCATTGATATGCAAATCTAACTACAACATTCCACCATTAAAAATTATTGTGTCTTGAGCTGTTTTAGGGAGATGTTCTTCCACTCAATGAAAAAGTATTGATGACAATGAAAAATTCCCCTGATTCTTTGCATGTTATATCTGCCACGGGTAAAGGATTAAACTTACTCATCAGTGAGAGGACATCACAGTGAAATTATGGGCCAGTGTAAAAACAATCGTGATTCTTTCAGAAAAATGTAGAGTAAATGGCAAAATACCCTTCTTTCGCCCTACAAAGATGTAATCTAAGGACTTTACAAACCGGTCAGAATCCATTAAACGCAGTTAGCCAGAGAGCACGCTTTGATGAATGATAATATTTGATATTTTTCAATTTTTTGTTATAAAAAATCCTTTCATATACAATATCAAAGTTAATAAATATTCTATTTAAACACAATAATAATGGATGACTTTAGGCGTTGTTGTCAGTGTTAACAATACGGTATTATATTTAAATCTGTGTAACTGCATTTAAATTTGTTTCAGAGATGAATTTTTGAATCATGTACGACCTGGTAGGAATTTGCTTAAGTTTATTCGATAAAGTTTTAAATTGATCGCAAGACATTAATTACGTATTCATATTAACTCATATCAAACTATAACCCAATAATATTGAAAGAAATTGCTTTTCTTGGGACAATCAATTTACATTTTCGTAAATGGGAAATGACAATAGAAATGGACACAAAGAAACAAATGTGAACACGTCCTACAATAAAAAGTGCGAAAGCAGATTTAACCAATTGATCTATATAATTCTCATGTGTTTGCTTACATTTATGCAATGTTAATTCATGTATAATGTAAGTGAAAAAGATTAAAGAAAACTATGAGGAGTTATTTTCTTATCCACTGAAAATATAGAACTTTAAATAAAGTATATTGTATTGGAGCAAAAAATCACAACGTTGAAAATATAATTTAGGTAAAATAAAGTAATCCAAATGACACTTTAGAGACCAAATCTAGCCTACTTTGGAGGGAGATACAATCATCAATGAAAAAAATGAGTACGGCGTATGGTGTAAATATTCTGACATACTCAAAAACCTATAAAAAGTTGAGAAAATCTGTATCTGCCGCTGAAAAAAGCTGAAAAGTGTATCTGCCGATGATATGAAAACGTGAAATGGCTAAAAACTTCGAGTAACGTGACGTAGAGTTTTTTCTAAAATATGATTTATGAATTTTTTTTCGAAATTTGTACAAAACCTTGTCGATTCCAAATAACTTTTTCCTCATACTTGCAAAGTATATCACCAAGAACACGTTTTAACCATGTATTTCTATTAGTTTATGAAACTTTTATCACTGCAAAATATTATTGAAAGAGAAATTTAGAGGTGCTACTGACTTTGTTGTAAAATTGATATTTAAATTGTTGCAAATCAGTATTGGTTACAATCTCATGAAATAAAAAAATAAATAAATTCTAGCTAGAATAGGCTACAATTTGTGGAAGAAGACTAACATGTTACAGAGGCCGAGGCACTAACATTTACAACAGAAATGAGAGTGGCCTACCTTGTGAATATCGCCTTGTCCTTCTAAAGCGTCCTTTTTCTGAGAACTTCGTTAGCAGTTAAAACCGGAGAAAGGAGTAGACCTTCTTGAAATCACCGGTTCACTTCCTTTTCACTGTTGTAAGGTTCAAGATTCCTCCTCGTTCGTTTAGGGCCAAATAAAAGATCTCCAAGTCGCCAAACGTTGTAAACTGAAAGAAAGGATAGCATATTATGTTTCATGTCAATATATAATTGGAATGAAATTGAAACAAATCTCAGGAAATATCTGACATTCGTATGATATTGTGATACGTAAATGTGTTTTATTCAAACAACAAGTTCTTTGAGACTCAAATTCACCAAATATTCATATTGTTCTGTATATTCCAATTCTAATACAACTCGAGTCTACTGAAGAGCATTTCTCCCAAGCACTACATTACTGAGTATAAACTTTTGATTTTACATCAAATTAAAGCTAAAGAAATTAAAACGGTTCATACCGTGTGAGTAGAGATTGTCCTCCTTTGCTGGCGTTGACTTCTTGAGAGCGAAGTACGGAGTCGTCGTCTGAGATGATCTGCTGCTGCAATGGCTGAGTGGTCAGAGTTTTCTCTCCTGTCCTGTCCTTCCTTGGTGTTCGAGTTGAGTCGATGATTTGATGTTTGGCTTCTGGAGCGCCGCCTTTTTATATGAACCGATGGGCAGATAACAGAGCAGGAGGAGGAGGACCTTACTTTTCCTTCTATAGCGTTTGACCAATAAAATACCTACCTTTATTTCCTTGCATAGCCCTTGGCCAATGGAATACCTTCGTTCTGGTCGCAGTGGAGTGAGCGGGGCAGGTGAGCTGCGCATTCGAGAAGTTTCTAGAATTATATAAGGAACAGCGAGTTATCGGAAGATGACGCAACCCGTTCAAGAATTTCCTCATCCGATTTCCTCAACTCACCCTCTTCTAGGCTCGGCGACTAGCCGGCAGTGGAGTGAGCGGGGCAGGTGAGCTGCGCATTCGAGAAGCTTCTAGAATTATATATGGAACAGCGAGCTATCGGAAGATGACGCAACCCGTTCAAGAATTTCCTCATCCGATTTCCTCAACTCACCCTCTTCTAGGCTCGGCGACTAGCCGGCAGTGGAGTGAGCGGGGCAGGTGAGCTGCGCATTCGAGAAGTTTCTAGAATTATATATGGAACAGCGAGCTATCGGAAGATGACGCAACCCGTTCATGACTTTCCTCAACCAATTTCCGCAACTCACCCTCTTCCCAACTCGGCGAGCGGCCGTATTTCCTTATCAGCGACGGCCAGCAAATGCGCCGCCGAGTGTTATCTCGAGCGTAAAAACTTCCTTATGTGGACAGAAAGAGTAAGGAAAAGCTACGGAATTGAAAGGCTCGCCTAAAATAATGCGTACGTACTGCGTTCTTGAATAGGTGCAAAATTAGTTATTGGTCTTTTACTGAGGAATAACGTACCAATTGAGATTCTCATTTAGTACACCCTATGATTAACTGTTTCGTCACAGGATTAGAGCAGTCACTCGATCTACTCGGATTTCGGTCAACTATATGTTACTAAATGTTTTGTACAGTCATTCGTTTCCCAACGGACATTGTCCATTCGGCGGTTTGATGCGCACATTGAGTCCAATGTCATGTCTTGTCTTTCATTAAGCACGCCACACTGGATGTTATTTTTGATCAGTCCTTTTGTAATTCTTGCAATGTGAAACACATGTCATATAAATCAAAATTTAATAATATGTCATTAATTTAGCACCAGATGCATTTCTGAATAGAGCAAAAATTCGAGGCGAGCGGCTGGTAACTGCAGTATTGTTTATTAAATCATTAACACATCGTCTATTATTGGAAAATTAAGTATATCTAATGATTAATACATTAATATTAGTCCCTAAGAGTATTTAAATGTTACTAATAAATAGTATTTATGGCTCTCAAATTAAATTGAGACACATGACGATGAGAAATACAAATCCCTCCACATTTTAAAAATGAAACTTATTCGATATATTGTTCATTTTTCATAAGTAAGAGTTTTATGAACACTAGTAAGATTATTATAGATTGAGAGTTAAGGGAAAAAGGCACATTTTCACTGATGATTGAAACATGATGTCAAATAGGATCTTAATAAAGATTATTTTTCATATAAGGTGACACACTCCGAGTAATATTTCGTCCTTTCGTGGAAAGCTGCGTACTAGTCATGATCTGAACAACAATATAATCTTCTAAGAGACTGTTAGCATTTCAAGAAGTCGGGAAGCGTTTTACGGTAATATAGAACAAGGCTTTTAAATTTGAATAATTCATATTCTGATGATAAATCCACATTCCTTGATAATTTTTATTATAAACCTCTTTGTCTTATTGTGTATTTTCCTGCAAAAAAAACTGAACTCGGAAGAATAAGAATAAATATTTTCGAAAGTGTTACGGAGAGTCACAAGCAAAACGCATGATTAAATTACACATGCTTCATATTTGGAAATTAATTATGAAATTCTTTGTGGTTTGTTACCCACACCACAGTCTATTTGGTTTGTTTAGACTGTGCCCACACTATGCGTACAATATCTTCCCTCTTTGGAAAATAAAATATTTCACAGAACTGTGCAAAAATGTATGACTAAATAATTCTGCTTGCGTTATAAGAAAAGAGAGTATACGGCTCAATAATGTTAATAAAACTGATTCTGATGAGTAATACTCATCCCTGGATACTTTCTAAAAATGAAATATCTTCGCCTGCTTGCGTGTTTTCTGGTAATTTAGAAAATTATGAAGAATAAATAAGATATTTCAAAAATTAGTGAAGGGATGTATGCGTACTTTAGTTAATAAATGAAACAAAATCTAAGTTTATTGCTGCATATAGATTATTGTGCGGGACTTAGAAACCACACTCAGCGCAAATTATCTCAATCTCTTGGGGTAATAATATAAATATCAAGTATCTCGAAATATTCCGTAAGATGAAATAGGAATGGAGGTTAAAACTGAAGTTATTTATTATTAACCATTCAATATCCAAATATTAAGATATAATTGGGTTTAATCGTTTTAAACACCGAAGTCTGTGTGATTTGTCGTCTCTGGATGTTCAACTTCATGGTCCACGCTGCTGCCAAGATAATGGCCAGCTCCCAAAAGCCCACCTCTTGGGAGGACGAAACGGCAGAACGGCTTTTACACTTTGAATGTAAGATCACACTGGCAAGACGGCCGGTTTCAAGGATTCAGTGTGCGATGAAATACAGTACATTTGGGCAGGGTTTCACATCCGAAGTCCGGCGCATAGTGAGAAGCCTCAAATTCCATTGAAGGAAGAAACGATTGTCCGATACAAAGAACTACCGCCCTATAACCTGCCACAACAGTGTGTACAAAGAGTTTACCTCCCTCTTTAGTGACCTCATGATGCATCTTGTCTAGCTGGTTTGAGACCAAATGTTCGAGCATGGGAGTTTTATTCGGGAATTCGCGGGATGTAAGTGCAACCTGGGGCCTTATTCTGAACGGAATTGCGACCGCGCTATTAGCCAGAATTTCGACCCAGCGCGCAGTTTCCATGGTAATTGCGACCCTGTCGCTATTCGGTATTCTGAATATTTATAATAGCCACCGGAAGTCGAAATTTAAAGCGCGGCCGCAATTCGGTATTCTGAACGGTGAATAGCGACCGGCCGGGTCGCAATTCTATAGTGCGGTCGAGGGGACCGGGCAATTCTGAATAGCGACGGCTATTTCTCATGCACTCGGCAGAATATTCGCATTTCGTAATGATTTCAAGCATTTTTCAGTGTTTAAATGAAAAACTTTCAATTAATTAAGGACCCAAAATCGCTTCTATGGCGCCATAATGATATGTAATTGAGATCACAATCGTTTATATGCCAGTTAAATGCGTGTTATACAGAAAATTAACTAAATCTATTATTTTCCTCTGGCCACTGGATAATATCACTTTGAAAAGTAATTATTTCATACTCTTATGAAATTCGCTTGCAAGGGGCAAGTATAACATCGCTAGTCATATAAGTAAATAGCTACAATTCTTGGATTTCAGCTATATGCTAGATATTTACAAGCACGTATGTACGCACAATGAATACTCAAGGGTCGAATTTCAAGGAGTACTCCAATTCAGATGAACTTGCTGCTCTAACCACGTATTTTAATAATAACGGCGAGTAAAAACAACACGTTACAAGTACAATAAAGCCCCGCGAGACGTATGAAAGTCACGAAAAATAGCGTTACCCGTAATGTCATATGAATCACATAGTGTCATCCAATACAAACACTTTGGGTATTTACTAAATAGCCAATCTCTAACAGTTAAAAATGCAGTATATTAGTTTCTCTCCCATTCTAAATGAGGCCGAAGATAAAAACTTTGTATTCCCACCTCTCGCTCTCATTGACGTCTAGTGGTCATCCCATTATAAGCTTTAACAATATGCAGTGAGACTGTTGAGACCTACCAGCCCATTACTGCCAAAGCATTATCACTGAGTAGAATAATGTACATTGCAATACTGGAAGTCCTCTATCGAGAGAAAACTGACAAATTTGCAAGTAAAACAGTGTATGCGGATAAAGTGCAAATGTCGACGCGACGAAAGGTATTGAATAAGGGACACTGCTTTCCCAAAACTGACACAGAAAAGGATCAGTTCATATGTTATTTAATCATAAGGATAGCAGGCATAATTAACATTTTAAAAACATAAATTTTAATGCAAATCTCACACTATTAATGGACTCACCCTTGCTTGTTTACCTTGATGTTTACATTCACCGTTCCGCAATATTAATTTCGTCAGTCATTTATCAGAATATATGACTTAGTGCATTAATGCAAATTTTTCAACTTATAATACGTAATAAGTATTATAATTAAAGGTATTTATGAGTTGAAAAAAGTCCTACATTCCAATCGGGAAATAATATTTCATCAAAGGGAGAGAGAAATAACCGCAAGCTTGCATCTCATTGGCTGCTGAATTGTAAGTTGGATATGACTGAAGAAGTTGTCATACAGGAAGGGCGGGCTTTATTATAGCGACTCTGAACTGGGCAATATATTGCCCACCTCCATTCAGAATACCGATCCGCGCTGTTGTGAGCCTTGGAATAGCGCGAGCATCTAATAGCGACCCAGATTCAGAATAAGGCCCCTGCTCATTGTTAGATGAATAATAGTGTGCGCCGAAACCACGTTTAGTTCAAGTATTTAAATGAAATCGTTGTAGTGCGGAAAAGGTTCTTCTCGTCACTCTGATCACAAATTAAACAAATTTGAAATCGGACCATATCATTCGGTCGAACGTCTCTTGCCAAGTTTCAAAAATAGTAAAAAATATTACATTTTTCGGGATTTTTTTAAAATGAGGTGATATGCTTTTAGCGTTTAAAAACACGGAATGTGAACTCTTTTATTTTGTCCTATGTCTTAAAAAATTACATAATCCGTCTTCCGTGCTTCTTTAATTGGGGGCATTGTCACTTATTGGGTTCAAATTATCCAAAAGTCGTTAAGTACATAATTTTTCGGAATATCCTCTTAATGAGTTACAGTGATCGGATTACGCGTAAAATCGTGTTGTGGTCTTTTTTAGGTCTTTGGTCTTTTAAGAAAAGATGTAATTCTCATTATTTCCTTCTTTTACTGGGAAAAGAAGGGGCATATACATACAAAGCAATGACCTTACGGTCACTGTTTTCCTTGTGTGAAGTGTGCAACTCTTATCCATACAAAACAAAAGATTTATGAGTACTTTTGCTGCACCGCGAGTTTCACCTTTCATTTCTCTATTACTTTGCGATTGATAGCAAAAAGGATAAAATGTTTCCACACACCGACGATCTATTCACATTGTTTTGGCCAAAATATTTGCATTTCGGTCGTTGCTTTACTCGTGTGAAGAGTAATGTTATAAAATATCCTACTTAGTGGATACATCGCGTAACAGTAATTGAGGACGAAGACAAGACATATGTTATCTTAAAGGGGAGTGAAAATGCCGGAAATTGGTAATGTCTTTCCGCCCCAAGGGTTCGTGAGAAAATTGCTAATAAACATTTTTGTCCCCTACAAATACTTACGATTTCTCATGAATTAGCTGAGGGGGGAATGGCCGAGGTGGTTAAGTCGCAAGCGCATACTATGCCGGGTTGGAGTGAAACGTCGCGGGTACGAGGCTCACTCATGCATTACTTTTTTTCGCTAGAATATACATTGTAAACCACGAAAGATGCCAGATTCCGAACGTATACGACAGTACCTACGGTTTTTTTTCGTTTTAAAACTATTTTCTGGAATTTATACTGCCCAGAGTGTTGTAGAAGATTGTGGAGTTTTTATCATTTGCTCCGAAGGAGAGTTGGAGGAGAAAGGAGCGTCATTGGTCGAGTATTTCCGATTTTGAAATACTTTTTGAAACATAAATGACTCCGATTAGTCGTGGGACTTTTTGTAGAACATTAACGGAAGACAAAAATGTTAATGTTTATTTTGAAGCGATCTGATTTCTTTAAATTTCCTAAAAATTGTGCTCCAAGGATATTCTTTACTCTCAAGGATGCTGCGGATATTTTTTACTCAACTTTTCCTTCAATCGCGAAGATTTTCCTGCCAGAAAAGAGATTAAAACAGGTTCCAAGAGTATGGATAAGCGGCTTGAGAGGAGCTAAAATGGAACAACGTATTTAATGAAGCAACTGAGGGGGGGGGGGTTGAGAGGGGAGGAAAAAGTTATTCCATTTCAGTAAAGGAAAATTATTGGGTAATAAAAAAACTGTAATTCCTTCTGTAATTCTGTAATTCTCCTGAAAACCATCATCTTCGGAGGAGAGTGAATATGAACCCAGTCCCAAAAACTCCAAAATTTACGTGCCTCTTGATGTGAAAATCAAAACTGTGAACTTGGCCAGGGAGCATCCCAATTGGAGTCTCTCTTCCTTACAACATAATTGTTCGACTTTATTGAGACACAAAGGATTGCTTGCAGCGTGGAAAAAAAGATATTGAAAACGGAGGTACTCGTTTTGATAAGCTGCGAATGATTTATGAGTGAGTGTACGATCGTTTCGTTGAAGCTAGGAAGAGAAACGAATCAGTGACGACTAGGACTTTGCAGGAGTGCGCACTTTCAGCGGCAGTTTAACATGTGTCCGAGAACTTTAAGTTTTCAGCAAGTGCTACTTGGGTAACTGCGTTTAAAAAAACATTTCGCCTTGTTCAGAGAAATGTCACCAAGTATGTGTCTAGAAGTGAGGAGCGTAATTTAGAGGACATTTTAAAATCAGCGGATATATTTCAAAAACAGGTGAAACGCATGATACAGCACTACGATAAGGATTTTGTGATGAATGCCGACCAAACTGGGTGTTCATATAGGGCAGATGTAAAGAGAACGCTTGCATTCAAGGGACAAAAAACAGTGCAAGTGGCAGTTGGGAGTGTTCACAAACTCACTCACTCGTACACGACGCAATATTACATAACTGCATCGGGAAAACTGCTCCCAAAGGTGTTCTTGTGCATGCAGGAAGCAGGGGGTGAATTTGGTCCGCGTGTGAGGGAGATTGTGATGTCCATGGAGAATGAATATAGAAATGTTAATGTAGTGTGCTCAAAATCAGGAAAACTCACAAGTGCATTATTTAAAAAGTTTTTAGAGAAGGTAATTAAGCCTTACGCTGGTGAAAAAAAATTTTTAATGGTGGTCGATTCCATGGGAGGGCAAATAAATGCTGGCATGTACGATGTACTATTTACTAATGTCAATGACGAACCTACATGAACATTAAAAGTGATACCTCCCAAGTCAACGTCAACCCGGGAAATTCCCTCGCCCGGCCTACCGAAATGTTCCCCCGTTGCTCTTCTCCCTGGAATTTTAGGTGCACTCTGGCAGCAGCCATCGAAATAATTGTTTTTACCGCGCCATTCTCACCCGGTCGGCTTCGGGAAACCCGGATTCTTGGGTCGATCCCTGGGACAGTGACCTACCCGAAGAAGCCTCCTCCGCTCCGATGAAGAAAGTGTTAACGGTCCCTTTACCCCTTGTATTTTCCAAAGGAGCAAGGAGTGTGCTCCTGTCGATCCCTGGGTCAGCGACCTGTCTGAAAGACCCTCCTCTCCTCCGATAACGGTCTTTTGCCTCTGGGATTTTCCTAAGGGGCAAGGGGTGTGCTCTCGGCGCTAGAGCAAGTGAAAACGATAAATGAGAGAAAAGGATCTTCATCACCGTCACCTTGGATACCTTAAAACAAGTGCATATGTTCCGGTGAGAGCTTCATTAAATGCTCTCATTGTAGGGAAATTCTTTGCTTCAAATGCTTTTATGATGAATATCATCCAAAAACATGCTATTCAACGCCATGACTGAAATTGATAATTCCTGCAGTTTTAATAAACATGGTTTTGGAAAGGAATTACAGTTTTTTTTATTACCCAATAATTTTCCTTTACTGAAATGGAATTTCTTTTTGGAATGGATGAGCGAGCGTCTAGGGGAGATGAGTCGCGATCTACTGCTACTTTTTGTTGAAGCACGGTCGTACCTTTGAGATGAAGGAAGCTGGACCGTCGACAATGACGTTAATAACATTTAATGAGAATGTTCATTGCCCTTTATTTGGACCACCTCATAGTTTGAACTATTTGATTCTTCTTTCATATGCTGATGTTATATTTTATTGCCAGAATGTTCGATTTTTCTTAGCCTTGTCTCTTGCAAGTGGAAAAGAGGAAATCAGCTCCACTTCAATAGCTTAAGTTGTTGATGATGATATAAGGACCATTTTCATTTAAGCATCTTTACCAACGGACTCGCCTTAGAACCATACACCTAATCGAAACTCTTCACGATAAGTGGTACTTTATATACAAAATATTTAACGGGAACTAAAACTATGAGGAAAAACGAAAAAAGTACCCACGATACTTTTCTGACAGCAAAAAACTTTATTTCACGTATTTTCCTGAAAGTGCAAAATGCACCTGCCGTGTGATTGCAACAAAAGAAAGATAAATAAACCTGTGGTCGGCCGGTTAAAATCGATTGTTTTTGCCCTGTCAAAGGGAAGGTTCCTGTGATAAAAATAAAATTTCTTTATGCTCAGCGGCATCACAGAATTGGCAAGATAGGAGCAGCTGACCAAAAGGAGAGTGAAAAGATTAAGAATAGGCTGAAAAGAAAAGAAAAACAAGAGAAAAAAAATAAAGTAGTTTTTATAAAGTTAGGTCAATATTACTTCGGATAGTGAAAAAATTGAGACATTCGGTAGCCAAAAATACAGACAAATATTTTCATAATTGGTTCAGATTACACTCTGGGACTCAAATGCGAACACTGCTTGCTAATACTGCTCTGGTTGGTGACAGGTACGGCGTATCAGACAGAGGGATGGCAGTCATCGTCTCCAGTGTTCTCTCCAACTTTGGCTTAATAACTGAAACAAACAAAGCAAAGGTTATTCACAAAAATTGAATAAAACGATCAAAATCTCTTCTTCGGAGTATCTTGAAGAGTGAGCAGTTACAGATAGTTGACGTATATACTACATGACTACACTTTGATAAGGGCTCAGATTACACTCTTGTATTTTAAACAATGGGCTTAAAAATTTAAAAATCCTAAGAAGGAGCACATTTCAGTAGTTCAGAAGAAACGTTGCAGTTTACTTTTGTCGCACTGTACCTTTGACAATAACTTTCAAGGATATTGCTGTTGGTATCCTTGATGCTGTGAACGCTAAATAAGTCAACCTATCGAACGTACGCATCGTTGGAAGTTACACTAGGAATACTAATACTAGCTGCAAAAGGGGTGTCATCAAAGTTTTAGAGATATCCCTAAAACAGTGGTCTGTCTTTTACACGTTAATAAACTCACTTCAACACACTAAGGAGAAAAACTGGATGGAAAAACCAAAGGACCAAAATGTTGTTCAGGGCCTGTTAGCAAGAGTCTAAAGCATTGTGAGAAACAATCTGTGGCATCCAGAAAATTGAGAGCAATCTTTTTGAAATCATGTACCAAATTCTCAGTAAAGATTTAAAGTACCAGTTTGAGATCTGCAAGGCTATCCGCTCTGGGACCTGGGATCATTAAACATGGCCCCTGATTAACTCTTGTTGGTTAACTGCTACTTATTGGTATCTTCGACTTTTTGCATCTTCCAACATACCAAAAATAAACCACATAACTTTCATACTGAAAATTTATGCACCATTGTGGTTCCCTGTGAAGAAAAATCCAATCCTTGGAGATGGACCGAGACATCTATGTATAGCAATTTAGTCGTCGAGGTACTTACCTGAACACCTCATGCGTGTAGTTGATACTGTAATTCAAACCAATGGATATTTCGCCCATCCAGAAAATGTGTTAGCTCCAAAGATTTCAGATTCTAGGGATAATGTCAGAGAACTTGGGTGGAGACAATTCCTGGAAGCGAAACAAGAAAAGACTGTATGACATTTTGAAATAACACAAATTTATCTAAAAGCTACAGAATTCACAGAAGAGATAGGCTGGAATACAGTTAATCTTACCTGTCCTCCTATTCTTCCCGTAGAGTAGGACGAAGTTGGCATTAATGACTTCATCGCCAAGAAAGAATTCCCTAAATTCACTTATATTCACTAATTTTCAAACCACACACAGGCAGTGGAGAGACCTGTGAATGTAGTCACGGATGCAGCCGCCAAAGTTTGTGGTGTAGAGAACAGAGATGGTTTCATCTGAGCCAAGATGAAGTCTAGAGAACAAATGCCTACTTTCACTTCATTGGCTGATTCCAACACACTTAGTTTTTTAAGTACCGCGCTCAAGTAATGGTTGGTTTGTTGGGTATGGCGTGGATAGAACTCGCGGTCCACCAACCTTCACGTGGTGAGTTCTGAGTCGCTCTCATATATCTAAAGTGTATAGGAGCGGGCGACGAGCTGCACACTTATGACGAGGAAAACAACGATCGTAAGCTCACTTATTTTTTTTGTACATGCCCCTTCCCTTCACAATAAACGAAAAAGAGGAATGGGAATTATATCTCAATTTCAAGAATAAAGACTTTAAATAGTAGGTATCATATGAAATTTGTTTAAAACTTACTGTTTAATTTGATACCAAACACCATGGATTTCCGTTGATTTTTACCCACATTGCTCCCTGGTAAGACCACCAGAGCGCATTTAGAGGAAAATAGGAAGAAAGGTTAGTAGCTCATGGCAATAAAATGCGACCGCTAACGAGGAAGGATGGGACTCGTTCGGGTAGGAAATGAGGATTGCCAATTGTAATCTTCTCAAGGAAGAAAGAGTTTGGGCCATAAAGATAAGGAGGGGCTTGGGGAGCAGGTAGGAAGTGAATGTCGAACGTACAAGTAAATTTTTTCCGCAGTTACCCGTACACACGTGTAAGTACGTTCCCCACCGCAGATGGTTTAAAAAGGTTTTCCGACTGTCATCTGCATAAAGTTTGTATACCTCTTTCAATGACAGAGGGAGACGAGAAGAAGACCTTCTCTGGCAAGATGAATTTCTATGCTCCAGGAATGGATGCCGTAAGCAACTTCTGGTTAAACATGTTCCTTTCCACCCCCCAACACCCCTGCAGAATCTTCACGTCTTTTCTCTCGGTATAACAAGAAATTCCACCAAGTCCTATATAGGGTCTCACGCTACTAATACCTAAGAAGGGAGACTCATCCGATCCTAAGAACTACTGCCCTATATCCTATCTTGTTACTGTATTTAAGCAGTCACCTATACCTTATTCTCCATTAGATCCAGCCGCTTGGGGTCGAGGTGTACAAGCAGAAGGATTCGAAGGGTTTAATCACGGATTAAATGGACAAACTGCTCATTGTTTGATGCATATGCCAGGATGGCATCTAGCGTAAGCGCAATCTATCAATGATCTGGGTGGGATAGAGAAAGGCGTTTGATACCACTTCACATGAACTTATTTTAGCCAAGTTGAAGCTGATAAAAGTCCATTCAGAGGTATTGTTCTGCATCTAACGCCTGATACAACTTAAGAAAACGCGCATCTTTCTGACTGTAGGCAAGCAGTTGGAATCATACCACCAGTTTCATACCACCGTTGCGTTTTCCAAAGTGATAGGTTGAGCCATTTGATGTTCTGTATTTCCTCCTACCTCCATCGCTAGGGCTGCGACCAGAAAATAATACATGTGCGGTGTGCCGAGGGACAGGAAGCATATGATCAACCATTTATTTTATATGGATGACCAGAGGCTCAACGCTTCCAATGCAAAGCACCTTCGCGTGGCCAGGGACACCGTAATGGAGTAGAGTGAGAACAAAGTTCTAGCCACGATATGTGCGCCGTTTTTACACTGATTTACACATTTATGTGAATGAAATGGAACGTCAAAAAATTACAGACTCTCGACAGAATTAATAGGTAGATGATGACCATTTTTCGAAGTCTTCATCTAAAAGCTCCCGTCACCAGATTGTATCTCTCTGGCAGTGTAGGTGGTAGAGGTCTGTTTAGACTTTAGTATCTCCACAAGAGATTTGTCATTGGAAGAGCATACTGAGTGCTTAAATCAGAGACTTCCTGCTCAGCCTCATGCATGAACATGTAATGCTCAGTTTTATGTTGCATATACTTTTGTTTATCACAGTTTATATATTGAAGTGCGTTGTTATCCAGCTGTGTATCTATGTATGTGCGTTGTGAAGAGCCGTTAAATGAACGTCTTGGCAATCACAGCTTGCTGTGATCGAGTTATTTCAGATTCAGAAGTGGGATTAATAGAGCCGCATTTCAGTGAATTTCGACGGAGAAAATCAAGATTTTGTTCATGAATTTCTTCCGCCGTGTTGTGCATTCCGGCGGGTAAGATTCGCGATATTGTTCGAGAGTTTTATTTTTCCGAGAAACGTGAGGCATGTTGAGGATTTTGAAGGAGATACTTTGCAATATTGTATAGTGTTTCCTTCTGAAAATAATAAACAATTGTATCAGAATGATTGATGTTTTTGATTTGACAGATGCGGAGCTGAAAGAAATTCTTCAGCTGAGAGAAGAAGATACAAGAGAGAATATGGCATATTTCGTATTTCGACTGAATTCTTTGAATCCAGATGGAGTCTGGATTTGGGAGTATTGCCTGGACAACAACCTCTTTTTACGAAAATCTAAGGCATCAGAAGAACAATATCGGATGGAGCAAGATTCGGGAACGAGATGTTATTGCGGTTGAACGAGACAGGGCGAGTCGGGAACAAATCGAGATGGCCCAGCAGATAAGGGCACAACAGGAGTCTTTTTGTGCTCTTCAGGAACAGATAGCTGCTTCTGAGAGCGTTTGCCGATGGAGCCGCCGGAACTAGAAAGATCGCCATCGTGTTCTCGATGAAGGTAGTTATGAAAACTTAGTTGAACAACCTGATTCTGCCGAGATTTAGGTTTACAGCAACCCTATTGGAGATTGCGGCGAGTTCAGAAATCGAGGCAGCCAAGCATGGAGGAGCAGACCATCGGAGAAGAAGGCGCTTGCATGAGAAAGCTCTAACCTTATTCAAAGACCGACGTCAAGCCGACAACCCCGGAAATGGATTACATAACCTCTACGATTTTGCTCCCCGGACTTGATTTTTACATCGGACGGTTGGAGAACTTTCGGATATCTACAACTTTGATGACCAGCAAGTAGAAACGACAACTGGACCAACGAACACCACCAGACGTGACACTAGTTTAGTAAATAAAAAGTCCACATACATGTGGTGTCCGTCCATTGCTGCCGCTCGACCAGAACTGACATAATTTATCTTCCCCGTTGCTCATAAAAAGAAACATTCTGAAGAACATGGTGCTATTTTGTAGACATTCATGACGTTTTCGATACAAACTTACTGCAGATAAGTTTGATGAATGGTGCACAGAGCGCTACATTACAAAGGAATGCAGTCGGGTGCCGTTTGACATGGATAGGCGCTAATGGGTTAATATGATCCTAAATTAGCTAAAATCTCCAAAAAACCTTTTACGACTTCTCACTCCTAAGCATATAAGCTCATTTTCCCTCACATTGATCATTGCTGTCTGGTTTATGAAGATCTAACTGGAGAGTATAATGCAAAGCTCTAACGCCTATTGAATATATGCGTAAGGTTTGTTTTCCAAATAAATAAAGATATAAAAATATAGAAAAACATTTCCTCTTATTATACTCGTCTTGCATGGTTGAAGGTTAAAACCAAGAGAAAAAACTTACTTGATACATTCCTGTATTGTCTTTTCAAAAAGGAACAATCCGGCTATCTGAAGCGTTTTTTTTCTATAAGAAATAATAATTCAAACATATCGACTAGAATGGCTCGTGATTTTCTTATCACCCCGCAACATAGAAGGACCACTTATCAAAAATATTTTTCTATTGTCGGAGCACGATTATGGAACAGTGTTCCAAAGGATGTAAAGGATTTCGTTTCTTTGCCTGTATTCAAGGAAAGATTTTTTCGTTACATACAAGCCCTTGAAAGAATATAACTTCTGTTATTTATTTTTTCTTTTCTGTCCTTTAATTATTTTATTACAAAATGTATCCACCCATCATATAAATGTTTCTTATTTTGTAAAATATGAGCTCTTTGTATGAATTAAACCCTATAAGTTCTTAACGGACAATCTTAATGTCTTAGAATAATAAATCATTTTATTATTAGTTTTTATTAAATAATAATTAATGGTAAATACTTGCATTCGTTCCGAGCAGAATTAAGTAAATCGCATTTTCCCACCGCATAAATTATCAATCTACCTCAAACCATCGATTTAGCATTGATATTTACTTCAGTTGCGAGTTGACAAGGAGGCTTACCAAGGTGGCTTACCAAGATGTAGCTACCTCGGTTCCTTCGCCAAATAAATGAAGCTTTACCCAATCTGTGTGAGACTCAGGTCTGAGGGTAAACTTTCGATACGTATAATCGCTGAGCAAGAATGGGCAAAGGCTCTCAAGTGAGGTGTGATTATTGTTACAGGCCTAAGTCTTTATATTTCAGTCACGGAGTGAGCGGGCCAGCTGCCTGCTTGTCTCGTATTTTAATTGCATCTGATGGTGAACACCTCTCCAAACATTAACCTTATTCTCCTTGTCAGCGTTATCGCGTGGACTGCTAAAAAAAAAAACCAAAAAAAAAGCCAAAGCCAAAGAAAAACTGACACACTGAATTTATGTCATCACTTTTGATCCTATTCCCATTTTGATTTGAATTTAAATAAGATGCAGAGAACATCTAATGGTCGATTTATAAGTAGTCAATATTAAAATAATTTCAAACCTTCCAAAAACGGTCCGCCATCCTGAGACAGAGTTGATAAAGTGGCCAGCCTGCACGCTCGTACAGTCGATCATGATCCGCACCAGCCGGCTAATAATCAACTAAAATTATTCCACTTTTTGAAATGGCCTATGTTGTAAATATAACTATCAAATGAAATGTAGCTTTATTCCGTGACCTGTGCGTCAAAATCCCACCATGATCAAGTATTTATACAGTGTAATTATATTTTTCACTCCTTCTATATTATCCTCGTTAAACACACAAGCAACACACGTAAAGAATAAGAAGACTCTGCAATTGGTGATATCAAATTAAAGGGAAAAGTCCATTTACGCTTTCAAAAGCAAGAATTTTCCAACAACATAATGTTAATACAAAAGGATACTCCTTAAATATAAAGGTAAAAAAGAAAGGAGAGTAATGCATTAGACGTTAATTAGACGAGAATAGCCCGGCAGCATTAGAGGTATCGATGATATAACTTTTCTTATTATTGCCGGTTCATAAGAGTTACTGCTTCAATGGTTTGGGCCCATATTATCAATGGATTAATTTTTTTTGCCTTAATTGACGTTCAGAGCACCAATATTGTCCAAAATTCTATCACCTCTAACTTCTTCTTTTTATTGGAACAAAAAATCGTATTTTATATACTTTTTCCCAGGAAATTAAGTTTGAAATACCAGTTTTAGCATTTATCGAAGGATGTTTTATTTCTATGTCCCGTGAGGTTTGATTATTCACGTCAAATCAATCAAGAGGTGAAATTTAGTGACATCGTGAAAGGCACCCAATAACTTAAGTGTATTCAGTAAGGACGATACGTACATCGAAATAATCTTTACAACATTATAAGGTTGAATTGTTCCACATAAGATTTACGACGAGTAGCGTGGCACTAGCGCTACCTAACGTGTTACTGTTTTTCAACGATTAGAAACACGTTGTTGGGTTTTAAAGGTTTTAATGGAACACAATGTTCTTGGTTGGAACATTGCAGGACAATTCACCACTTGAAGTTTTATGCTCCTTGGTTGTGAGCCCTTAGTTCTTCCATATTTTCATCATGACGGTCACCTGGCATCATTAAAAAACAAACTGCTTCGTTGAGTCGGTCCTTATTGTCAAGTTTTCGCAAGTAACTGCCTGTGCTTCTTCAAATACACCGTATTTCTGTATCAACAGACTTGTGAATTCACACATCAATTCAAGATGGAAATAGGGATTTCTGGCGTTCAGTAAAATTTGTCACTTTTTCAACTCTTCTCTGTGTACAAAGAAGAGAATTCCATGAGATAATTGTCATTACTCGTTCTGAAATATGATCTATTGTTATCTCACATTTAAAAATATGTTGACTTACCCCAAAACTATAAAATGTCCCTCGTCCTCAGCTGTTTGCTTCATTTAGGAATGAATATGGTGATTTAATATTGAAAAATGATTTCCAAGAATGAATATAACAGGTGTTCTTTGTTAATATTGCAAACATATTACTGTAAGTATCGGGATGAGGTGTAAGATGGATAAAAATGAAGTGCACTTGAAATTTTTGCTGGCCATCGTCTTTTAAGGCTAATTGATATTTTTATGATAAATTTTCATTAGCCGCAATCAGTTTGGGAAACGTTACGGGTAAAAATGCATTAATCATAATTATATACGTAAGAAGTACCTTGAAAGTACTTTTTAAAATAATGTGAAATCCATTTTTATCTGAAAGTGCCGCGGTAATTTCTTAATACTCCTCCATCCAGATAAAACTCAATGCTATTTCCTCCTTAAAAGCATTTGCTTGGAATGTTTTACGTACGTTGAATTATTACATTATTGTATGGCTATTATTACTGTTCATTTTTAACAGGATTCCGAGAACTTTTGAAAAAGTAATGCATTGGATGAAATATGGAAATTTTCTTGCCCTGTCGTCATTTACAATGGACTTCAGGTTACATGACCAAGGCCATAATGCATTGAAACCTAGAAATTTCAATCCAAACAAAGCATCTTCAGTTATTCTGTACATTCATGTCATAGAGAGGCATTTGAGCATGAACCATTTTCCTTTTTCTCTGATAAGTCATAATTTAAAATATTTCTGGCAACAGCAACAACTTTCTAATAAAAAGTTAAGATTGGATATTTTATATTTCTCTATCGTTATCATTGTTATGGGTGTGTCGTGATTGTAACCTGCCCACTGTAATGCTGTTCTGAATCATTGGAGAATGAAAGGGCCTTGTTATGGAATGTGCAAGTTTTATTTGAGCTACGTCATTATTGTGAATTAATTATTATTCAACCATAAAACAATTATCAAATATGTGTTACAGATATACCCATATTTTACCAGCGTGTGTCAAAATAAAAAAAATTCTCCTGACGTTTCCTTGAACGGATAAGCTTTTTTTAAAAATCTTCTTTCACTTCTTTGGAACCTTTCAAGGCATAATATCTCTTACATTTCCACCAACTTGCTCCACGCTGGTCATCATTGTAAGAAACGTAGATCACTGCATTTGTTGCCTTAAGTTAAGTTATTATTCAATATGAGAACAATTCATTAAAACAAAGAAAATTTCACTATAATTCAAGTATTTATATGGTTAGGAAATATGAAAAACCCCAAATATTTCACTCATTTTATTGGTACGGAGGCTTTCGCGGTTATTCAACGACTGTATTCTCTTCGGGTTTTTGCCGTTTCGATCCATTTTTGGGGGACAACAGTTTCGCCTGCCTTCTAGCTGGCTTTCTCAGGTCCTGAATGAATTGCAGATCATTTTCTTAACGGTATTAGTCAGGCGCGCGCTCATTGGCCGGACGGAAATTCGAACTAGATTTTGGAAGAGCCGTTAAAACGTTGAAGCTAGCGGATAGCCGTCTTCTCTATTAAAGTTCTCTGTGTTCTTCGCTATTTCGTTAGCTTCCCTCATTAGGTGAGGGAAATACATATTTTATCTGGTGATGATCTTACACCCGTTAAAATTAATTAGGCGGCCAGGTTGCGTAAATGCGTGCTCTACAACTGCGGAAAAGCAAAAATTATTCTTTTCGGTTGCTCTTAGATGTCCTTCCAACCTGAATTTCAGGTATCTTGATTTTAGCCCGATGTACGATTTTCCACAGTTGCATGTTATTTCATACACACCTTCGTAAATATCCGATGGGAGACGATCTTTTCCATTTCGAAGGAGGACAGAGGTCTTCTTATCGCTCCGAAATCTGGTCTTGATGTCGTGCTTGGCGAGAACACTTGCGATTTTTTGCGAAGTGCCCGCTTCGTAATGTAAAATAGCATAGCCCTTAGCCTTCTCTTTTTTATCCATAGATTTATTTATGGAAGCGTCGCGTTTACCGTTTTCATCGTGTGATATGTCTTAAATCATTTTGTGGCTGAAGTCATTCATTTTCAGCGTTGTCAGGAGGTGTTGTTTTTCTCTCGTTGGTGAATCTGCGTCAGAGATGGCATGTGCTCTGTGGATAAGAGTGCGAATAACTGATGCTTTTTGGCCAGGATGACGGTGGGATTTGGCATTAAAATATCGGTCGGTATGGGTCTTCTTCCGATGAACTGAATACCCTAAACTGCCATCCGCCGTCTTGGATAAAAGAACATCCAGGAAAGGAAGTTTGTACAATTGATTTCAGTAAGCATAAGGGTAATTAAATTTTTAAATTCGCAGAGAAGAATCATCCATTTATTTTTTTAGCAATTTTTTGGAAAACAGTCCTAGGAGTGTTTTTTCTACCGCCGGAGATTAAAACCGTATAAATTACTCTAATAGAAAATCTGGATTACAGGATCCTTGCTACGCATTTACTCTGTGTAATAAATTACATTTTGCAGTTTTTTAGGTGTTTTATGTTCCGATATTAATTCTTCTTTTCTCAAAATACCATCCTAAAAGTCGGCTGCCTACTGACAGAGAGTAAAACCGTAACATATTTTTTACCTGAATATGGAATACAGGCTCGGCAATGGTGTGATTTGGCCAAGGTGAGATAAAATAGAAATTTATAAGATAAGATTTCTATATTATTAGAGATAATAATATAGAAAAATCGAAGACTTAGGAGAACCACCTTCCAATGCGTATTTTTATGATTTGATAAAATTTTGTTTGAAATAGTGTTTGGTTTCGAAGGGCTTTATTAAATTCTCAATTATTTATAAAATAATATCAGAAATAATTATCCAGATAGCAAATTAAGCTGGAATCAGGCTTGAAAAAAGCTTGCCATGTCAAGTCAAGATGCTTGAATCAAGCTTGACATATCAAGCCTGTAAGGTTAAAACAAGCTTGATTCAAGCTTACTAGTCTCCACTCAAGCTTAATTTAAGCTTGACTTCACCAGCTGGTTTCAAGCTTAACGGCAAGTCTAAATCAAGTATCCTGGCAAGTCTGTATCAAGCATCCTGGCAAGTCTAAATCAAGCTAGCCTATTAAGTTCTACAGTACCAGTTAAGCGACATTAAATATTACTGCAAATCTGCCAGTAGAGAGGCCCCTAACTAATGATTTAAACCCAGCAAAGAGCAAAGGAAAAATAAAGTGGCAATTAAATGTGTATTTATCCAAAGCAGATTTGCACTTAAGTCAACTTACCTACCTCATGAAGGGAAATATTACTGAACAAGTCATTTCAAATACCTCCTGTAATCATCATCACTAAATAACCTATTCCGAAGATAAGCATGATATGGCTAGTTGACTAAAATGTCCAATGTTTATTTCTGCATTTGCCTTCTTCCAAGAGAAATGCAAACAAAAAGCCTGTAAATCTCAAAACTCTGCTTTTAAAATGTTACCTGCCCTTCATATAAATTACAGATACTTGGCATGATGGACTATATTGCAATGATTATAGGAAACATTGGAATATATCACAAGGTAAACATGTATTTAAACATTTTCAATATAGCAGAACAGTTTAATTCCTTCAAATTAACAGTTTTATTTTCATAAAAGTTTACAAATCACTATTTCATAAAATGACATTAATTTTGAAAAAAAAATTTTTGAGCCGGTTGCCAGAAGACCTCAGCCTTTTATTGCCCTTTTCTCTCTGCAAAAAGAAAAGGAAAATTAATTAACCGCAAATGTACCCTGCACTCATAAATGAAATGAAATATAACACAATTTAGTATGCCAAATGATCATGATAAATTATATTTGCTCATCTACAATTTTCACAAAAAGGTGAAACAATGTCATAGCCAAGAAAAGAATAGTTTCCCTTTGTTGACTGTTTCCACGAGGGAAAGAAAGAAGAAATTGTATAGTCTTTTGTATTATATAGTACCTATATGGACATTATGCAAATCATTCCACCATCTCATACTACAGCAAAACCAAATTGGTAGGCAGTATGCAGTGCAGAACTTGATATATATAGGTAATTATTTTTTGAGCGACAGTTAACAAAAGTTACTACATCCACGTTAACAGCTAATGATTTAATAGTTTTTTTTTTGGTCTATAAAAATTGAATTTGTTTGAAAAAGTAGGAATATTTTAACCATTAATCATACTTTTTATTATATTGATCGCCTGGTTTAGTTTGTTGATTATTTTGAAAGGAAATTAACAATAAAACTCTCACTTTTACTTCCTGGGCCGTTCATATCCATATTATTAATTAGCCGCTCCAGAATTCCCCCGCTCCATCTCTTTCGGTCCATTGCATCCTCCTCATCTGCACCTCCAACCATCTCCAAATCTATCTTCACTCGGTTTCACCATCTTTGTCGTGGTATACCTTCTGGATTTCCTCTTCAAACCTTCCTTCATTTCACACCCGTCCTCTTTTCTTAACAAGTGTCCTACCCATCTCATTCATCTGCATAACATCTCGCTTATCTCTATCTACATACTATCCTGCGAGCCATCGCTTGGGTGTGTGGCAGGAGGTTGTTAAAGCACCAGCCGTGTAAATATGTAAGGTTTTGGGAGGTAAAATGGTGAAGTGTATTATGAGAGTGTATTGAACGGAGCTCAGTTTTTATAACATGGTCACTCATTAAACACAAAAAAAAGTGTTTGTACTTATGTGTTGGGCAATATATTTCACTTGTGATATGACGTCTGTCTGACCTAAAGATACAGTGAGGCGTCATGATAATATTTTTTTATCGCCCTGAAGCAAAACAGTTTTGAAATTTATTCAAGCAACCTAAGCTTAGTGCATAGGCTCTTGTGTTTAGGGACTCACACTTTAAAGCCTGTAAAAGTTTTGAAACAGAATATATTTATTTGTATAATTTTTTATCAAAGTGCCCAGCATTTTTTGTATTGTACTCACTTTTTGAGCAAATAATTATGACTATGGAATTAAATATCTTTCGTATCTTTAGTTAATTATGGAAATACAAATGCCAGTCCAAAGTGTACTTTGCCAGGCAGCCGAGACGCCCCTTTTAAGCTGACATAAGCGATAAAGGTGTAGTTAAAAGTTTGATTCAAACCATGTCATATTCTGTGAGTTACATAACCACTTAAAACTTGTGGTGAGCAAATTGAGCTGGTGTTAAAGTTTTCCATGGACCAGAGATATGACCCATTTTATGACAGATAGCAAGATATATGAAATAAGAATATTTATTGTGTTACAACAGGAAAAAAGCAATTTATAAGTGTTTAAATAGGAAAATTCTACAAGTCCTGTCCGCTGATTTCTCCTTCCTCTTCGTAGCCGGGAACGTTAGTTTGCACACAAAGGACGAATGTTAACGGCCACACACACTGTAGAATAACTTGTTAGGGTTTAGGCGGCCTAGAGCGGTTATAATAGTCAATGTTGACAACAAATTAGATATAATTCATACATATTTTAGCATTCTAACTGCGCTCTCTAGGGGCAGCCAGCCGTACTCCACAAATGCATAGTTTAAGATACAAATGGTATGCGAATAAATATCTCGTACAGTCACCATAAGAGCTGTCTGACCAAGATCTGTCCTACAGAATCAGTTGCCGGCATAAAAACTTTGGTTTCATTCTCCTCCTGATAGTACACCCTCCTTTGATTTCCACAATCTTTCGATCAAGATTCCAATCAGAGACAACGGAACTCTTAGAGCGCTTAGGCATTGCAGTGATCCACTGCAATGAGTATATAGAACTCTTTATGTTCCATGCATTGGACCATAAAACCTCTTCTATCTCTCTTCTCTTGTCAATGGTTCCTTGTTTTACGTCACACTGCCCGATTACTAAGATGACAAAATTGCAAGCGGCCTAGAGGAAAAGGGATGCGGTGGTCCTTTTAAAGCCTGCCCTAGACCAATACTACAGTGGAAAGGGGAAACCAAAGAGGTATAGAGTATTCTAAGAGATTATAATCCCAAGTGTTAAGGTTGTGACGTCTTGAATTGGCATCGAAAAGTGGATAATATTGTAGAGATTTTTCCACCTATTGCATGCATATACTCAATGAGATACAGTCGTTCTTATTCTTCAATGGATTTCACTTTCTCAAATCTCTAGCCTGCGGATACAACGTTGTTGAAAGGTGAGCTGATAGAACATTTCGTTTACTTTAACCTTAGATGCAATTCGGTTTAAAAGAAGGTGGATTGTTGGTGTACAGGCTAACATACCGACATTTTAGGGATCGAGTTCGAATTAAAGTAAAGACTAGTAATGTTCCCATGGCAAATTTCATTTCTTGATGAATTTTATTATAAATTTTATCCAAAATAACCGTAAAGTTGTTCGGTTTGAGTTATTATGACAACAAAAGTGAGCACATTAGTTATTTTGAGTACAATAAACTATTTTAATCGTTCTGTACCTGATGAAATATTCCATTTTTGGTTGAAATTTCTGCAATGAACACATTTTATAATTTCCATTGACATTGAATTGTAAATTGCCTTTTGTCATATTAGTAATATTGGTCCTATTTATCGTACAACCTTTATTTTAACGGCATACAAAATGAATGAAATATTAAGATCATATACTATTTATTGCATATATAAAAGAATCTTTTCTGATAATACATTCAAATGAAACTACATGAAAGTATTACATATAAAACAATAAATGACATTTATAAACAATTTTAATTAAAATAGGCAGTTAAACTTTGATTCGACCATAAGAGTAAAAAAGAAAATATTATATTCTGGAAATTCATAAATCAGTAAATACTGGGACAATGACATTACATCATAATTATACATTTAAACAGACATTTAATGAAAACCCATATTTTATTTTGATACATTCAAATAAAACATAGAATCATGAACCATCTGTATTTTTTTGAAGTCATTTATCACAATTTCACAGTTACACAATAATATAATATAACTTTTGAAAAAATTGTTCATTTTTCAATAAACTTTGACACTAATACAATAAAAAGTCTTATTTTAACAGTATTCACCCACAAAAATATCAACTTATGTGTTATTTATTTGTTTTCATGGTGTACGCCAACAAAGAAGAATACAATTACATACAGTTACACATTAATACAGTTACATATGAGATTTCTTTTAAATATTTTTTTTAACATTTCAAATAATGTAAGGAAATCAGAACGAAATACACATTGAGATTCAAACTAAAAGCAGAGAACATGGATCCAATATTAATTTTCTGTCTGTATATGACATTCGGTTGGTGGCTTGCTTGTTTTTGCAGCTTTAAAAGAGATCTGTGCGTCTTCCCGTCAAGTTTCTTGTCACAGAATCCACCGAGCCAGTTATTCTGCCACGATAACACAGAATATGTAGTTATCCTCGGGGATTTCCCAGCATCTTCTAAGTGTGGAGGAGAAAAAATAAATTTATTATCCCGGAAAAAGTATTTTGTATTATAAAAACAATATTCTTGTTGAAATTTTAATACTCGACATTACAGCAGACGCTCTTGTCATTCTTTTAACTATTGAGAAATAGTAGATTTTCCTATTTAGGCAATATTTAAAAATCTAGTTGAAGATTGTCTTGAGAATAAATACTCATGAGTCCTTAATTCAAAATAGAAAACATTAAAGTATTAACATTATTAAGGGAACATTATAAAATCTTTTACATTTGAGAAGCTTTTGTTGAACAAAACAATACCACTTTTGTTATATCAACTAAATAAAACTTTTTCTTTTATAACTCCCCGTATTATAATGAATTTTTGCCAGAAAAAAATGTTCTTGTCGTTATAAATCAATAAAAAGGTAGTTCAATTAATCACAATTATCCATGAAAAATGAATTGAGTACAATGAAAAATGTAATTACATGGGAAAGCTCTGAAGTTGATCTAATATTTTTTCCAGTCATTAATAAAAATAATTTTTCTATTCCATATATAAGGTATTAGAATGTACTTTACTTAAAATCTAGATTTACAACTACGGGAAACACCAATTTTCACGAAAAAGTCCCAAGAAAGTGAAAGAAACATGAAAACATGATTTGTAAAATTTACCAGGGTTATTTATAATTTCAAAATAAATTGTAAAATAAATACGAAAACTTTTATGGAAAGTTTTCAATCAATCATACTGAATTTAAATTTAATGGCGTTATTTAAATTAGAATTTTAACCTCACGGGCTGTTCCTAAACGATTGATTTGTTACTACATTGTACCTAAATGATCGTTTTGTAACTACTCGTGTATTTTTAAACGTGTGACGTCATTCAAAATAAAATTAAAACTTCACACGAACGAGAGATTGGAATTTGAATTTATTTTAAATTAAATTAAATAACAGTTGAAATACTGCACGTGGTTAGTTCGAGTTTTTAAAGTATAAAACAGGCCTTGCCATACACCCTCGTGATGTACGCGTCACAATGAATCTCGTCCCATGAAATGGCGACAATTGTCCGTTCGAAATTCGGTCTCTTTGGAAGTAATTCTGTGCAATTATTCTCAAATGGACGATTAATTGGAGTGAAATTATAAATAAACAATGTTTTATTGTTTTACGTACTTTTGTTTCAGTGATGAGTGTCGCCACAACGTGTCCATCGTAGTATTCGAGGAGTGACGGGAGTTGTTCACTTAATCTCGACTTTCCGACTTCAGATCCAAAATAGGCGATCATCGAAGGAACGGCCGATGCCAAATATATCTCCTTTCCCTGTCGAGTCTCTATTTCAATCAGTGCATATTTGATCCGCCAATACATTTCCACTCCGTCTCTCTTCTTCCTCTCCGCCTCCTCGAGGATTCCCTTGAATCGCTCTCCGTCGCCCGAATACGGAAGTCCTTTGTTTTTGAATGCGAAATACACCGACAACTGCGACAGTGCAGGGGCGAGATATGGGTAATATATCCATCTCCCATTCACGTACGCCTTTCGCTCTTCAAAGTCGGCGAATGAACCATATTCACTTCCATTCCGTTCTCTCCCGTCGTGGTCTCTTAAAGTCGGTTTTATTCCTCCGATGTTAAAAGATCCAAAATCCACTGATACTTCAAATGGCGATTGGAATTGAAGGTATTCCAGAATGGACGCCGTAATGCGATCCTCGTCGTACAGCATTTCGTATCTTCTCTTCATTTTCGAAATGTTCTCTGCGTTCATTGGCTTCACTTCCGTCTTCCGCATCATCGCCTCAATGCAGCGATCTCTAAGGATAACATTTGTGGAAAATAATAGAATTTCTTTCAATTTCTGCATTTCTTTGGTTACATCCTGATACTGCGAGTCTATCATTTTTGAATTCTCCATTCCATCTTTCCTCTGCTTTTCAATGGATTCCTTCATAGAAGCGACTTCTTTTGTCATCAAAGATTGGGCCTCATCCAATTCTTTCTTGAATTTATCTTGGGAAATTTTGAGATTGGACGTATTGGATAATACATTTTCCTGTTTGCTTGCCATTTCAGAGAGAGACTGTCTCAAATCCGTATTCAAAGCACTTTTTACCTCAGATATCTCAGTTTTCATTGATTTTTCAATAAGATCTAATTTGACAGATAATACGGATTCCAATTCTTTCTTGCATTCCACGTGTCTACGGTGGCCACGATCTCTAGCTGATCTCAGGAATTGTAGTATTTTCACGCGGTTCAAATCGCCTTGGTGCTTTCTGATCATCTCCTCGGCCAATTGTATCGCATTGCAGCCATCAATTCCCTTCGTCAAAGGGTCAGACCCTAAAAGCATGGCCTTGCGAACCCATCTGGGATTGCCTATCCTAACCGCTTGAAGGAGCAGCAATCGCGGGGTCGCGTCGATGTCCGGTACATTTCCCAGTAGACTGTTATCGTGCGTCTCAATGACATCTCTAATGGACGCATCGTCGTCAATTAGCGCTTCCATTGCATTGAGTGTCACTTGGCTGTTGGCCATCCCTGCGATGTAAACGGAGTTAACGCGGAGAGAAATTGAAAGGAGTAAGTAGCTCAGGGATAGCAGAGCTGTAGTCGAAGAAGAATCTTCCTCTCTATCCTCAAATTCCACGGCAATTATAGTCGATCACCTTCAGTTTGCACCTGTGGACAGAAAAAAAAAAGATATCCACCTTAAAACAGGATTGTAAAAAGACTCTGAGTTAGCTACACTGTTACGCGACTGACATTTTTAACATGTTTTATAGTGGCGATTGTTCTGTCTCGGTACTAAACCCATTTCTGAAAATAAAGAAGCGGTATTTTTTGGTCGTGATACGGATATTTACGGATAGAAACAATACTTATGGTGAGTGCCAGGATAAAATGATAAGGGATTCAATACGGAAAGCGCTTTGACGTCAGTGCAGATTCGGCTTCTCTTTTGGGTCCTGAGACAAAGTTTTTGTCCGCTAAATTCACATACGATTGCTATGATGCACATACATGGGAGAATGTGCTATTGTCCCTATCGAGGAAATGTACACAAAACAAGGCCAAATACTCTGACACCCGTCGTTTAGGCAAATGACTAACCAAAAAGTGAATATACCTCGGAGGGAAGGGAGAGTGATGGACATTCACCCAAAAACATAAACCGGAACCGAATATAACACAACACAACAAGGGTTATCTGTTAACACAAGGCTTTCGTGGTTCGAGGATGAATAAATGAATGCTAGTACACTAAGTATTTTGATATCGGATAAACTTTAAAGATGCAAAATGAATCTGTACTTATTGCCGATATTTTGAGACATCTCGTAAATTCTTATGTGGTTTGTTACATTTTTCATCAAATTTTTTCCCACTCTGCCTCATTATCACTTAAAAACTTAACTTTTTTTAAACAGAATAGGCGGCAACATTACTATGTAACACACAGTGTGCTGCAAACTGTTTTTCTGAAATTTTCCTAAGACTTAAACATTGCGTGATGGTTATTTTAAAGGATTCCTGCCTTGCTATTGGACGCATAATATAAGTTCAACGGAGCCAAAAGCGTTACCATGAGTTTTGGAACTTTAGTAAAACTCCTGAAATATTGATACCATTGATTGAATCTCGCATACTATGGAAATATTTACCAAATGATGGAGTAGGAATAGGAAACGTAAAACCTCTTCATAATCGGACGATCGGAATATTGTATATTTTTGGAAAAAGTTTCAGCAGAGTTGCATCTTTGGACACATTAATTCAGTGAAATATTTTTTCCTCTTGGTTAAAAGACCCATCGACATAACTTTTGAAAAACTATCGAAACCAAGGGCTTAAGAAACGATTGAGACACGGATTCATCAAAGAAAATAGTGTTTGCATTAGCGAATAATCCAGCCGGTATATTTATGTAGTTTATAATGTTTTTAAACAAAATGGTCCTACAATATGTCTTTAGAGGGTTTTATTTTAGAAAAACTGTACGGAGGTATTATATTTTACACTTTATCACTAAATTGTATGACAACATAAGCAATAAAGTTATTGTTGGAATCTCAAATATCTGCATATAATAATGTTGAGGACTTGTCAACCCTCAATTAAATCAAGCCTTTAACTATAAATTGGACAGAAATTTTCAAAGGAAAAGTTTGGCCCTGAGCCTAGGGAGAATGAAATAAACTTTCAAATGGGCATTGATATGCACACCCAATTACAAACATTCCCCCATGTACCTTTCAAAGCGTTATCTATCCTCCACAACTTCCGAATGTAAGCGTTAACTTGTAACGCCATGAAAAAAATTTCTTTAAGAATTCATGCATTTTATTTACACATATTTGAAAGCAATGTACCAAACCAGACGTCACCAAACGAGTACACGACACCAACTTAAAATTGTCTTGGTATATTGTAGATTAAAAATCATTTGGAAAATCGGTTGATTAAACAAAAATCTAACAAACATTCTAATTTTCGACAAATATGCTAACAGCTTGGCACAAGGAAAAGTTCATTGACTCCGGCCAATATTAGTCAAAAGTGAATATTTTAAAAGTCAGAACAATTAAAATTTTGTATACAGCTATGATACTACAAATTGATGACAAAACATTAAAAGAGACTTTAGGTAATGAGATAAGTAGATAGCCATAGGTGCTTACCTGCAAAAAATCATTGCGATCCAAAAGTTATTTTAGCAAGCAAAAAATAGATATATTCCCATCTCAATTTTAAATATATAATATAAAAAATTCCTCATAATATTGAATAAAACCTTACCTTCCACAGGCAGTAAAAATTGATAGAAATTAGAGTTTTTCAAAGATATTTATACAGGTTTTAAGTGACTTCAAAGCATTAATTTTCCTGTCGGAAGTGCAACTATATAAAAGAAACATTGTCGTTTATTATATATTTTTTAGAAGGTTTTTGAGATAAATTACGACGAGAAATATTAATAAATTCCTTTTTATAAATGCTACGTTAAAGAATTGTTTTGTAATTATCCCTTTTTTAAATAGAATTTTTAAAAAATAGCAAACTTTTATGTTCTCCCGATATAAATATGTCATTCTTTATAAAGGAATCAGGAAAATGCTGCACTAAATACATGGATCACCAAAGGAAAATACATATCTATTCAAGGATACATATTATGAATGATCGAACATTTAAGAAGAGTATTCAAAAGCAATATCAATATTGAGAATGCCATAAAATTACACAGTGACACATTTTTAAATGTCTTACGCAAATACGCTGTAACGAGGAATATTACCAAGAAAACATCAAGCAAATTTTTTTGGCTCTTGACAATGGATCACTCGACTAAGCGATGATTGCTTAAACCAGACCGTAGCAGAAAATACTTTACTTATCTTAAGAAAATGTATTAATACGCAAAAAAATAACTTTCAACTTTCTGTAAGGAAACTTAAGAGGGAAAACGCGGTGATAATGACGCCCATTTATTGCCCTTTTAACCTGCTCTTTAGGATTTACCACAACGCGTTTTGTGTGATGCATTCCTACTGACAGATCGTTGAGAAAATTTCGCTTACGCCTCTGTCCTTCCCACTTCTCATTGACCTGAGATGGCTATTCTTTCTTCCCCTCACTTTTCCCCTTTGAGTTGCACGACTTCCGTTCCTCACTCCCACCTACGGAGTCAGCTATGATCTTTGCCCCTGATCGCGCGACATGACTGATGTCATCGCAAGCCAATTGTAGCTCGCCCAGGAGGATGTCACGTGGTGACGCCGGGCCGGCAAGGGAGGGCACCAACGAAAAGGGAGGGGACTCTTGTCGGCGATGGACGCTTGGAAACTCTAAAATGGAAATAAAGTAGAGTAACTAAAGTATGTGTCGCTGTACACATTGGTTCCCTGATGATCCCTCAACGCACACAGCAAGTCAAAAGAGGGATACAAAACATTACAATATATTGTATCTCCTACAATAATGAAGTCCCCTAACGTTCTGTAGATGGGTAGAAAAGCCGATAAGTTCTCAGTTCTCAACGAAGAGAATTAATCTAAGCATACCTCCTCTTGGCGGGAATTGGACACCATAGAGTGGTAAACGTGTTTCTAGAGACCGTGTGAAGGCCAGTATAAATCTTCTCCTCCATCTATTGATGTAGTTGGGGCACTCTCTTGTCCCAAGGGGCTAGGAATGGTCCCTAAAGGCGGAAGAAACAGAAAGCAAGCCAACGGCATAGGATGAAGAAGGAAATGAGAAACCACTTCATTTTACATCCACATGGATATCTCAAGTTACGCAGCCATTGGTAATGGATTGTATTAATGAGAGATTTACTAAATACGGGCTTTGGAACCCAAGATCGGGCAGGAGGAGAAAAAGGGCTTCTTCGTTGGATAGCAAACGATATCCCATCAAGCAAAAGTCCAAGGAATATATGAAAATAGGAACGTGAAATGTGAGAACATTACTTAAGATGAGTTAACTAGAAAAAATGAAGAGAGTAATGAACGACAATGCGTTAGATATACTCGGTTAAAGTAAGAATAGATGGTCAGGAAATGGAGAAATTAACATTAATGGCTTCAGAGTGATAGACAGTGGGGGTGAGAAGAGTGGAAACACTGGGGTGGTAATAATTGTGAATTCAAAATGGAGAAACCAAGTAACCAGCTTATATTTCATAAATGATATACCATTGATGGTTAAAATAAGAAGCACCAAATGAGAAAAAATATTAATTGTTTGATGTTTAATGGGAATAAACAAATATTTAAGAAGAGTTTTCTCAGGCAATAAAAATCTTGAGAATTCCAAACTGACACAGTGATACATTTTGAATTGCCCTACGCAAATACTGTGTCGCGAGTAATTTAACAGAGGAAAAAATCTTGCAAATTGTTCGTTACTCAAACGTGAATCACTCAATGAAACGCTGATTCCTTTAACCAGACCGAGGCAGAAAAGACCTATCGTCGAAAGAAATTGAATTAATGTCCGAAAATGTAAAAAAACAACGTCCTTTACCAAATTTAAAGTGAGATATTGTACATAAATACAATAATATTGATTGAATTTCCTTCAAACTGCTGCTTAGGATTTAGCAAAACGTAATGAGGGCGACGAATTTAAATACGATGCGTTAAATTGTATACCCTACAGTATGAAGTGTAGAGTTATGAGTGTAGTTTCTTCACAACTCAAAGTATTCAAAGTGAATGAGGACGCCATAGTAGCTGAACTAACAAATGGATTTTTTTTCTGATATATATATAGAGCCGATTTTGAACTCCATTTGACGCGTATGCCTTTATGTAGGTTGAATTAAGCACTTAACGTAATGTTATGTCTAAACAATATTTATGTCCATCTATATCACAAGTTATCTTTCTCTGACCGGTCCCATAGGTAGTCGTACTGACAACTGATCGGAATTGAGAAAAAAACATTAAAAGTTATTATGTCTTGGGTGGTTGAAGGGGCTCGTGAGTGATAGCTATATCTGGACGAATTGGACGAAAAAAAGAGAAAAATAATATTTAAAAAATTGATGATTAATCGTTTTTTTTTGTTTCAGTTGAATGATTTGGGTTCACAGCATTGATTATAGCTATATCTGGACAAATTGCGCTACACGTAAAAAAAGGACTTTTTTCAAACACTGCAATTTTTTTTTATATCGGGAAAAGCCAAAAAGTTGCGATAAACAACATGTTTTGCAATATAAATAAAGTGAGAAATGCAAATTGTGTGCTTTTCGACTCACTTTGGCTTAATTTTGACTTGAAATGACCTCTGTCACATTGACATAAAAATGATTCCTATCGATTTTTTAAAAATTGTTAGTCTTTTGTTTTTGTATTGGTGTAATGCCTGGGAAAGGTAGAAGGGGTTTGTGGGAAAGCAACAGCTGGAAATAGTGAAGTTAGTTGATATTTACATTTGGAAAATTTGAAATACCAGCATTTCGTTAGGCGCCATAGTTCATATTTGAGCTACGTGTTAATATTGTGCAACATTTTAAATGCCATTAATTGCGCTCTAAGTTGCTTTTGAACTGCAAATAGGCATTAAATTATAAGGGTTAAGTGATATGTGTGATCAGATTGCTTGATAGCAGCAAAATAACATGGTATTCTGGAATTCGAACTGCCGACATCATGGCGAGGTCAATGTAACATCCCAGTGACGCCATAAACGTAACTCCATATTTTTTTCATGAGGAATTGTCAGAATGGTGAGAAATCATCTGTTTCTTTGCTATTATTGACCAATTATGAATTTCTGACTGTAAATTTTCAAAGGTCAAATTTTTGGTCAATCTTAGTCAATTAGAGTCTACAACAAACTCATGAACGAAGACTGGCCTTTTGCACATCATATTGGTATCAAAATGAAGTCATCAAGACTTCCCATCTTCCTTGGGTATGGCCCAGCCTAAAAAAATTCGTTACGATTATTTTTATCTCCTACAAATAATGAGGTGCATAACGTTATGGAGAGGGCGAAAAAAAAGATAAAAAAAAAGAAATTGATGATAAATCGTTCTTTTGTTTCAGTTGAATGATTTGGGTTCACAGCATTGATTCTAGCTATAACTTGACTAATGGCGCTACACTTGAAGAATGAGTTTTCTTAAACAGTGCAATTTACTTGTCGGGAAATGCCAAGGAGTTTCAATAAACAACGTGTTTCGCAATATAAATAAAGTGAGAAATGCAAATATGGAAACATCTTTCGCCTTAAACGAGAGTGATTGTAATGATGTATATTATTTTATTCTTCACTGCAAACTTTTATTGCAAGAGAAGTGATAAAAATATTGTTTCAATTTAAAATATGTAGAGTAACGATTGATAGGTAAATAGTAGTAAATACTCTTCAGAGTCAAACCATTGTCGAGTCAGTTGAGCCATTTCTTCATACGCTTTATGGCAGTCGACAAATGCTATTTACTTGGATTTATCACTTAAGGTTTATTTGTTTATATTTAGTCCATGGTTACGCTATATCATTCATAAATTTATTATAAAAAGAGAAAGTCCTTGCTGTTGAGGGAAACTACGAAGTAGTTGCATTTTGCTTAAAATGTTGCTAGTGTGTTTCGTAATGAACAGTTATTAAGCCGGTAGATAAACGGAAATATTTAAAATGCTAGGAACTGTATTCGTCTTTAGTACTGCCTCGTTTTTTATGATTTATCAATCTGATTAGATCATAGGTCAAGTCAATATTCCCTGTAATAAGGAATCATTCAGCACTTAGCCTTTATAGTTGTGCACTGAGACAAGATTTCCCATTAATTTATTCAGAGGTTCATTGTGAAATATGAGCATTGACAATTACACGTCAAAATAATGAATGCTAATACATCTGTTAACAAACGATGGGGTTTTGCGTCATAAAGGTTTATGAAATGGATCCACTGTTTAAAATATAAGAGTCTAATCATACATCATTTTAATATGCTGGCTACGTAAGATTTACTTTCAACTAGAAAAAGAAAATTAATTAAAGAAAAGTAACTGCACTACTTTTTATGTGTCTTTCGATATTTAAATGAAATTCAGCTGTTAGAAAAAGTGTTGCAGTTTCATGTCATCTTCATTGCTGATTGTACTTAATTTTATGTATTACACCCTCGTAATCTTATTGTGACAAGTTTTTTTCGGAATGCGTCCTATTTTTTATAATGCGGTACACTATGCAAAATTATATCGTATCCTCGAGCAAAATTGAAACCTTAGACACATGTCTGCTTTTTGTCCTGCCAAGTGAAAAGAATTCAAGTATAAGCCTAAGGAAAATGAAACAAACTTGTGCATGGGCTTTGATATGCAAATTCAACTACAACATTCCACCATTTAACTATCAAGGCGTCGTATTTCCTATCCTCCTCGGTTCTGGCATGTTGTACTCAATACACAGATGTTTGAATTTTTTCCCACTCAGCAACCCAAAGTTTTGGCTTGCTGATTGCTTTGACTTGCTGATTAGTGCATTAAAAAGCTTTACTGGCAGAGATATTAAATCTGAAAACGTGGCTTACAACGCAAAACGTAAGTATGAAGAATTTTCCAAAAATATTGCCGGATATTTCTCGGGACTAGGAGGCTTTACTTATTCCTCATGTAAGCGTTTTATTATAACCGAATGACTAAACTTTCATTACGTAAGCATACATTCAATTCATATGTATCTGAAAGCATGGTATCGAACCAGTTGTCGTCAAAATGAGTGCACTTCACCACTTTATAGTAGACATGATATTTTAAAGGTTAAAATGCTTTATATAATTGGTCTATTTGGCAAGTTACCAATAAACCTACCAATGCTCGAATAATATTCTAGTCTTGGACGAAGGACAGTCCATTGACCACGGCTCATATTATTTCAAAGTCAGTCTTTAAAAATTTAATACGATTTTCCCTTCATGTATTTTATTATATAAAGTTTAGTAAACATTTAAAAGAAAACAATAAAAAGACTTGATTAAATGCAATAAGAAGATATAAACAAGTGCTTATTTGTAAAAATAATATTGCGGTCCAACTCTTATTTTAGCAGTCGATAAATATAATATGATTTTTTCTATGACAGTTTCAAGTCATTAAGTAGGAAAAAATTATACAAAAAGATAACTTTATTTAAATATTTGAAGCAATTTTTTTTAAGTATTGGGTCACAAAGTTCTCCCGAAAGATATATGCTTTGCTTTTTAAAAAATTGGATCACAAGCATCTACTCAAATAATGGATCACCAAAAGAGGAAAAAATATTAATTTTATGTTTCATGGGAATGAACAAATGTTTAAGAAGACTTTATTCAGGCAATAAAAAATCTTGAGAATACCAAGACTAGATACAGTGTTACATTTTGAATTGCCCGATGTAAATACTGTGTCGCGAGGAAGGTAGCAGAGGAAAAAATCTTATCAATTGTTCGTAACTCGAACGTGAATCACTCAATGAAACACTGATTTCTTAAACCAGACAGTGGCAGAAAACACTCAACATCGAAAGAGTTTGAATTGATGAACGAAAAATTAAAAACAATGACTTTTCAGAAATTTTAAGTGAGAAAACGTACACAAATGCAATGAAATTGATTGAATGTCCTTCAAAACTGCTCCGTAGGATTTAGCTCCGTAGGAGTGAAATGGATGGAAACGGTTTTAAACCCCAGTTGAAGCGCATGCTTTTATGTAGGTTGAATTAAGCACTTAACGCAATGTTATTTCTAACCAATATTTATGTTCAACATTATCACAAGTTATATTGCAGAAAAATTGAAACCTTAGACACATGTCTGCTTTTTGTCCTGCCAAGTGAAAAGAATTCAAATATAAGCCTAAGGAAAATGAAACAAACTTGTGCATGGGCTTTGATATGCAAATCTACCTACAACATTCCCCCATTTAACTTTCAAGGCGTCATATTTCCTATCCCCCTCGGTTCAGGCGTATTGTATGCAATACACAGACGTTTGAGTTTTATTTCGCTGAGCAAACCAAAATATTGGCAATGTTATTTGCTGATTAGTGCATTAAGAAGCTTGAGATGCAGAGAAATTAACTCTGCTAACGTGGCTTACGACGCAAAACGTATGTATGAAAAATTTTCCAAAAATGAGGACAGATATGTCCCGGGACTGAGGAGGCTATACTTATTCCTCATGTAAGCATTTTATTATAATCGAATGGCTAAACTTTCATTACGTAAGCTTATATTAAATTCACATATATTTACGAGCATGATATCGAACCAACTGTCGTCAAAATGATTACGAAGCACCACTTTATAGTAAACATGATATTTTTAAGACTAAAATTCTTAAAAAATTGGTCTTTTTGACGGATAACCAATAAACCTACCAATGTTCGAATAACATTATAGTCTTAAACGGAAGACAGTCCACGATTATTGTTATTTTAAAGTTAATCTTTAAATATTTAACACAATTTTCACTTTTTTTTCATAATATGAATGGTAGTTAACACATAAGAAAAACAATACAAAAACTTGTATAATTTGCAATTAGAAGATATGATCACAAGCTTATATGTAAAATTAATATTGCGGTCCAAGTCTTATTTAAGCAGACGATAAATATAATAGGATTTATTTCTTTGACTGAGTCAAATAATGTAGTAGGAAAAGTTTTTACAAAAAATTAAATTTATTTTACTCATCTAAACATTGCATTCAAATTTTAAATTTCTCCCGGAAATTTGCGTTGAATTTTAAAAAAATTGATAGAAAGCATTTATTCAATACATGGATCACCAAAGGAGAAAAAATATTAATTTTTTGATGTTTCATGGCAATGAAAAAATATTTTAGAAGAGTTTTCTCAGGCAATAAAAATATTGAGAACACCAAACTGACCCAGTGTTACGTTTTAAATTGACCCACGCAAATAATGTGTGGCGAGGAAAGTAACAGAGATAACAATATTGTAAATTATTCGTTACTGGAACGTGAGTCCCTCAAAGAAACGCTGATTGCTTAAAACAGTCCATGGCAGAAAAGACTAAATATCGTGAGAAATTGAATTATTGTCCTAAAAATTAATAACAACGTCCTATTACTAATTTAAGGTGATAAAACGTACATAAATACATTAACATTGATTAAATGTTCTTCAAAACTGCTCATTAGGATTTAGCGAAACGTGTTCAGTGCGACGCATTGAGATACGATGCGTCAAATTGTATATCCTACGGTATTAAAGGTAGTATTGTGAGTGTAGTTTCTTCACAACTCAAAGTATTCTAAGTGAATGAGGACGCCATAGTAGTTGAACTAATAAATGGATTTTGCGTGAAATAGATAGAACCGGTTTTTAACCCCATTCGAAGCGCATGCCTTAATATAGGTTGAATTTAGCCCGTCACGCGATGTTATTTCTAACAACTATTTATGTTCAATTTTATCACAAGTTGTCTTAATCTGACCGGCCTCAGAGGTAGTCGTATCGACAAGTAATGGGAATTGCTACAAAAACATTAAAAATAATTGTGTCTTGAGCTGTTTTAGGGAGATGTTCTTCCATTCAATGACAAAGTATTGATGACATGGAAAAATTCCCCTGATTCTTCGCATGTTATATCTGCCACGGGTAAAGGATTTAACTTACTCATCAGTGAGAGGACATCACAGTGAAATTATGGGCCAGTGAAAAAACAATCTTCATTCTTTCAGAAAACTGTAGGGTAAATGGCAAAATACCCTTCTTTCGCCCTACAAAAATATAATCTAACGACTTTACAAACCGGTCAGAATCCATTAAATGCACATAGCCAGAGAGCACGCTTTGATGAATGATAATATTTGATATTTTGCAATTGTTTGTTAAAAAAATCCTTTCATATACAATATCAAAGTTAAAAAATATTCTATTTAAACACAATAACAATGGACGACTTTAGGCGTTGTTGTTGACAGTGTTAACAATACGATATAATATTTATATCTGCGTAACTGCATTTATTTGTTTCAGAGATGAATATCTTAATCATGTATGACCTGGCAAGAATTTGCTAAAGTTTTTTCGATGAAATTTTAAATTCATCGCAAGACGTATTTGTGTAAATTACGTATTCATATTAACTCATATCAAACTTAAACCCAATAATATTGAAAGAATTTGCTTTTCTTTGGACAATCAATTTATATTTTCGCAAATTGGAAATGACAATAAAAATGGACTCAAAAAACAAATGTGAACACGTCATGCAATAAAAAATGCGCAAACAGATTTAACCAATTGATCTTTATAATTCTCATGGGTTTGCTTATATTTATGCAATTTTAACTCATGTATAATGTAAGTGAAAAAGATGGAAGAAAACTTTGAGGAGTTATTTGCTTATCCACTGAAATTATGGAACTTTAAATAAAGTATATTGTATTGGAGCAATAAATCATAACGTTGGAAGTATAATTTAGGTAAAATAAATCAATCCAAAGGACACTTTAGAGACCAAATCTAGCCTACTATGGAGGCAGATACAATCATCAATGAAAGAAATGAGTCCGGCGTATCGTGTGAATATTCCAAAATACTCAAAACTTTATAAAGAATTGAGAAAATTGTGTAACTGCCGATGACATGAAAATGTTAAATGGCTAAAAACATCGAGTCATGCGACGTACAGTTTTTGTAAAATGTGAATTCTGAATTTTTATTTCGAAATTACTTTAAAACCTTGTCAATGCAAAATAACTTTTTCCTCATAATTGCAAAATTTATCACTAAGAACACGTTTTAACCATGTATTTCCATTGGTTTATGAAACTTTTATCACTGCAAAACATTATTGAAAGAGAAACTTAAACTTGCTTACTGCTTTATATGTAAAATTGGCATAAAAATTGTTGCAAATCAGTATTGGTTACGATTTCATGAAATGAGGAAATAAATTCTGGCTAGAATAGACTACTATTTGCGGAAGAAGACTAACATGTTACAGAGGCCGAGGCACGAACATTTACAAGAGAAATGAGAGTGGCCTACCTTGTGAATATCGCCTTGTCCTTCAAAAGCGTCCTTTTCCTGAGAACTTCGTTAGCAGTTAAAACCGGAGAAAGGAGTAGACCTTGAAATCACCGGTTCCTTTCCTTTCACTGTTGTAAGGTTGAAGATTCCTCCTCGTTCGTTTAGGGCCAAAGAAAATATCTCAAAGTCGCCAAACGTTGTAAACTGAAAGAAAGGATAGCATATTATGTTTCATGTCAATATATCATTGGAATGAAATTGAAACAAATCTCAGGAAAAATCTGACATTCGTATGAAATTGTGATATGTAAATGTGTTTTGTTCAAACAACAAGTTCTTTGAGACTCAAATTCACCAAATATTCGTATTGTTCTATATATTACAATTCTAATGCAATTCGAGTCTACTGAAGAGCATTTCTCCCAAGCACTACATTACTGAGTGTAAACTTTTGATTTTACAACAAATAAAAGCTAAAGAAAATAAAACGGTTCATACCGTGTGAGTAGAGATTGTCCTCCTTTGCTGGCGTTGACTTCTTGAGAGCGAAGTACGGAGTCGTCGTCTGAGATGATCTGCTGCAGCAATGGCTGAGTGGTCAGAGTTTTCCCTCCTGTCCTGTCCTTCCTTGGTGTTCGAGTCGAGTCGATGATTTGAATGTCTGGCTTCTGGAGCGCCGCCTTTTTATGTTAGCCGATGGGCAGATTACAGAGCAGGAGAAGGGGGACCTTACTTTTCCTTCTATAGCGTTTGACCAATAAAATACCTACCTTTATTTCCTTGCATAGCCCTTGGCCAATGGAATACCTTCGTTCTGGTCGCAGTGGAGTGAGCGGGGCAGGTGAGCTGCGCATTCGAGAAGTTTCTAGAATTATATAAGGAACAGCGAGTTATCGGAAGATGACGCAACCCGTTCATGACTTTCCTCATCCGATTTCCTCAACTCACCCTCTTCCAGGCCCGGCGACCGGCCGGCAGTGGAGTGAGCGGGGAAGGTGAGCTGCGCATTCGAGAAGCTTCTAGAATTATATAAGGAACAGCGAGCTAAAGGAAGATGACGCAACCCGTTCATGACTTTCCTTATCCGATTTCCTCAACTCACCCTCTTCCAGGCCCGGCGACCGGCCGGCAGTGGAGTGAGCGGGGAAGGTGAGCTGCGCATTCGAGAAGCTTCTAGAATTATATAAGGAACAGCGAGCTAAAGGAAGATGACGCAACCCGTTCATGACTTTCCTCATCCCATTTTCCTCAACTCACCCTCTTCCCCGCTCGGCGACCGGCCGTATTTCCTTATCAGCGACGGCCAGCCAATGCGCCACCGACAGTTATCTCGCGCGAAAAACTTCCTTATGTGGATAGAAAGAGTAAGGAAAAGCTTTGGAATTTAAAGGCTGGCCTAAAATAATGCGTACGTAAGGCGTTCTTGAATAGGTGCGAAATTATTAATTGGTCTTTATCTCAGCAAATACGTATCTGTTTAGGTTCTCATTTAGTATATACTAGGATTAATTGGTTCGACCCAGTATTAGAGCAGTCTCTCCATCTACTCGGAGATCGGTCAACAATATGTTAATTAATGCTATGTACAGTCATTTATCTCCCAACGGATATTGTCCATTCGGCGGTTTGATACGCACATTGAGACCAAAGTTGTGCCTAATCTTTCTTTAATTACGCTTCACGTGATGTAGTTTTTAACTGTTCTGTGAAATACTTGCAAGGAGTAACACATGAAGAGAGGGAATTTTATCGTCCGAAAACCCTTAATATGCAAAAAATTAATATTCCAATCACGCGGCATCAATTAACCCTCACGCGGCTTGGAAACGAGATAACTTGACGCATCCCATCTGTGTATGAGAACCGCGTTATTTTACTTCTGTCACACGTCATCTGACATTTAATCAATAACCTCACTCACCATCAATGCGGAAATTCCACCTGTCAATGCAACCTAGTACGTAAACATCTTTTAGGTTGCATTATGCATCATTCTGATACGACTTTCACACCACACGTCCGGTTAATTACTAAGCAACCCAACCACAGCACATTCTTGCTGTAACCCGTTGCCATGGAGAAAGATGTGCGATGATGAAACTTTGCAGCGTGATGTCGGCATTGAAGCACACTTGATGCATTGCATGCACATATTCTCATATTTGATCCGTTGACTCTCTGAGTCTTTCGGAATTTTTTGTATTTTTTCTAATAGTTCTATAACCGAAATAATTAACAAATTGGTCATGTACAGTGCCTACCTCCAAACCCGCTAAAAAAACCTAGAGACCCTTTTTGAATATCCTAGGGTACTTAAGGTTCACGGTATAGACCACGGTCAGGACGCCCTCTAAACCCCCAAAAGATCGAGGGGCAGTGTTAGATATTAGTTCTATTGTCAAAATTTTGACAGCTTAAATAGTTTCGGCTAGGGGGGGCTTAAACTTCAGCCATAGTATTAGGACCGCATAAGAAAGGAGAAGGTGGCGTTGTAGGAAAATCTTTAATAACACCACTGTTTGAATAGATATGAACATAGTTTAAATTGATAAGTTGCTTAGTTATTTAATACCCATCGAATGCAGACATCAAATTTTATCACACCCTTATGAGTTTAATGTCAGGGTACTTGTACCCTTATTTGAAGAGTTAGCGTTTTGGCGTTAGTTACAAAAGGGTTGTTTTATCGAAGTTATACACGAATCAATGATTAGTTTCTACGAATTTACTCCACAAGCCCCTCAAAAGTGAACCCCCAAATTAGATTTGAACTAGAATATTCTTCAGTCTAGTGATCCAAATTAATTATTTTAATAACACCACTGTTTGAATAGATAGGAACATTTTGCATTTGTTTAAATTGCAACGTTCCGTAGTTATTTAATAGGCATCTGATGCAGGAATCATATTGTAGATGATACGTGAGGTTTCAGGGCCAGGTTATCTAATTACCCTTAATTTTGATGATACTGGTTTGGAAGTTAATACCGAAATTATTAATATTTGTCTCTTACACAATAATATATAACAATTACCACTACATTCATAGCCTAACACCTCGAAATAAATATGAAAAATTAATTCCACACCTCAAAAATTTCGTCTCGTTAGGAAGATGTCCCAAATGTGCTAATAACTCCACTGTTTGAATAAATAGGGATCTCCGCCGCAAATGATGCAACCCAAGCAACTGGTCATAATGCTTGGACATGTTCTAACACGTTCATGGCTGAGGGATATAAAAGAACAAAAGAGTATATCTTTTAATTATATGTGCAACAACTGCAGTATGGGGGCAGGTTTTGTCTCCTATTATACCCAGACCTTATATCGGGAGAGAGAACGAGGTACACCAGTCAGTCTTTGCCATATTGCTTTTAGCAGAACATCGATGGTAATTATTAGCAGAACATCGATGGTACTTATTAATGAAGAAAATGTTTGGCTATCAAATCAAACAGAAACACATAACGATGAGAAATATTCATCCCTCCACATAATTTAAATGAACCTTATTCGATAAATTATTCAGTTTTCTTCAGTAAGCCTTATGAATACTAATTAGATTATCCTAGAATAAAATTGGAGGAACATGAGCATCTTCGCACTATTAATTGAGACATGACCTCAAATAGGAGCTTAATATTTTTCATATAGGATGACACACTGTGAGTAATATATCGTCCCTCGTGGAAAGCTGAGTACATCTTATATTCTGAACAACAATATGAACCTTCCATGAGGCTGTTAGCATTTCAAGAAGAAGAATAATGTTATACGGTAATATAAAATAAGTCTTTATAACTTAAATAAATCATAATTTTATGAGAAATCCACATGCGTCGATATTTTTTATGGTAAACTTCCTTATCAACTTGTGTATTTTCCTGCCAAAAATTGAACTCACAAGAGTTAATAAATCATTTTGAAAATGTTTTGATGAGACACAAGTAAAAAAGCATGATTAAATTACACATGTAACTTATTTAGAGATCAATTATAATATTCTATGTGGTTTGTTAACCACACTATGCGTACAATATCGCGCTTCTTAGCAAAAGTTAATATGTCAGAGAACTGTACAAAAATGTTAGTCTCAATGATTCTATTCGCGGTATAAGAAAAGAGAGTAAACGGCTCTAAAATATAATTAAAAATGATTCTGATGAGTAATACACATCCCTCGATACTTTCTAAAAATGAACTTTCTTCGCCTGCTAGCACGTTTTCTGATAATTGAGTGAACTCTGAAGAATTAATAAGATATTTTCAAGAGTAGTGAAGGGATGTATGCTTCTTGTAGTAAATAATAGATACCAAAATCTCAGTTTATAGCTTCATACAGATTATTGTGTGGAACTTAAAAACCACACTCAGCGTAAATTATCGCAAACACTTGGTATAATAATATAAATATGAAGTAGAGTGCCTCGAAATATTCTGTAGGATGAAATAGGAATGGAGGTTAAAACGCAAGTTAGCGATTATTAAACATTCAATGTCCCAATTATAAGCTATAATTGGGTTGATTCGTCGCAAAAACCAAAGACTGTGATTTATCGTCTCTTGATGGTCAACTGCGTGGTCCACGCTTCACCCAAAATAATGGTCAGCTCCCAAAAGCCCACCTCTTGGGAGAACGAAGCGGCAGAACGGCTTGAACGCATGAAAGCCCAGATCACTCTGGCGAGACGGCTGCTTTCTAGGATTCAGTGTGTGATGGAATACTTTACATCTGGGCAGGGTTTCTCATCCCAAGTCCGACACATAGCACGAAGCCTCAGACTCCACTATAGGAAGAGACACTTGTTCGATCCTAAGAACTACCGCCATATTACCTGACACAACACCGTGTATAAAGAGTTTATCTCCATATTTGTTGTCCTCATCATGCATCTGGTCTAGCCGGTTTGGGACTGGTTGATCGAGCATAGGAGTTTATTGCGGGAATTTGCTGAATGTAAGTACAACCTGCTCATGGATAGATATAGAATATTAGTAGGTGCCAAAAACACTTGAGAGTTGAAATGGAATCATGATAGCGCGAAAAAGGTGCTAATTGTCACCATGATCACCAACAAAAAGTTTTGAAATCGGACCATATCATTCGGTCGCCCATTTCGTTCCAACTTTCAAAAAAACGTAAAAAAATAATATTTTATTTTTATTTTTTAAAATGAAGAGATTTTTTTATGTTGCGTATAAAAATCGGTACTTGGCCTCTTCTTAAGATCTTATGTCTTTAAAAAATATATTTTTTCCCTTCCGTGCTTCTTTAATGGGGAGGCGAAATCGCTTATCTGGTTCAAATTATCCAAACGTCGATAAATACTTGATTTTTTCGGAATTTTCTCTTTATGAGTTACAGTGATCGAATTAAGTTCAAAATCGAGTTGTGGCCTATTTTTAAGGTCTTTTGTCTCTTTTTGAAAAAGATATAATTCCCATCCTTTCCTTCTTCCATGGGAAAAAGAAGGGGCATATACAAAAAAGAGTAACCTTATGGTCGTTTGTTTCCTCGTGTGAAGTGTGGCAGCTCTTATCATTCAATAATAAACATAATTTTAATATTAAAAGTACAAAAAAAGTACCAAAAAATTACAAAAAATAACAAAATTGCTACTTGCGACAAATAATAATAATAATTATAATTGACATTATTGGCAATGATAACAGAAAAAAATACATGTAAAAAAGTTAGAATGTGTTTTTTTAATTTTTAATACGATTTTATTTTCAAATCTTTACCCTGTTAAGCCAAAGGCTTGTCAGCAGGTGCCATCGTTATGGTGATCGGATATTTCAAATATGTGTTTTAATGTTACAAAGAGACATAGTTATTCATTTTCCAACCAATCCTTTATCCTTATTATTACTTCTCTTTTTGTACTTAATGTTCTTAACTCTTCTGGTATTTTATTAAAAAGTTTAGGCACAATTACCGCAAAGGTATCATTACCCGATGTAGTATTTTTCAGTGGTACCATGTACTTTCAACAAGTGCTTAACCTTTCAGAGTTCGGTGTGGGACGGATGTTTTTATATGTATTGCAAAAATAATTATCTTGAATGATAATGAATCTGTATAATTTATCTAGTCTTAATACACGTAAATATTTATACATATCTTCCTAGCTTATATCTTTTTTATCTATTTTTCCATAAAGGGCTTTAATAAACTTTTTTTGCTTTTTTATTAATAATCTATAGTATAAACTATTTGCATTACCCCATATTGTAAGACCATACCTTAGTAAACTCTCGACTAATCCACGATATATTAATTTTAGTACAGAAAAGGGTAGTAGACTTTTGAGGTAATATTTTTGTTATGCAATCCTTCTTAATCTTGAATTTACTGCAATTATATGGTTGTTAAATCTAAAGGAATCATCAATTATTACACCCAGATACTCATAAGTTGTAACTTGCTCTATTATGGGACATTTACAATTCATTAAGTTTACATGTAGGCATTTATGTGTATGTTTAGCAATCTTTAGTATTTTTTTCCCAGAGCTCTTTAGAAAAACATGCATAACCTTATATTTCTTTTCATTGACAACTAAGTTATTGTCATGTGTCCAGTATAAAAAGTTTTTAAAATCCTTTTCCAGGTTCATTTTTGCTTCCTCAAAATTCATATGGTTATAGATCAGCAATGCATCGCCTGCATATAATAACAAGGTATAATGTTTAATGACATTAAATATATCATTAACATAAATTAAGAATAGCAATAGTCCCAGGATTGAACCTTGGGGAACATATGTGCTAATAAAGGCCGGTTCACTAACATAATTATGTCTAATTTTTATTCTAATACTCCTTTCTTTTAAGTAGCTAGAAAACCATTCATAAACTGTTCCTCTAATTCCCATGTTATATAACTTTCTCAGTAGAATCTTATGATCGACGGTATCAAGTGCTTTCCTTAAGTCAATAAACAATAAAACCACCGACATTCTCCTTTCCAATGCATTTTTTACAGTTTCAGAGAGTTTTTCAAGTGCTAATTTAGTACCTTTAATTTGTTTAAAGCCATGCTGATACTTTGATATCAATCATTTTTTCCATGAATTTTAGCAAAGTATTTGCAATATATTTTTCCATAACCTTATGCATAGAGGGCATTATAGACATAGGTCTGTAGTTATTTGGATCCCTGTGTATACCATCTTTATAAATCGGACTTACAATAGCAGTTCTCATTTTTCAGGTACTTTACCCCTCCCTAAGGTCAAATTGATTAATTTTGTCAGGATATCATGTAATATTTCATGATTATTTATATCGGTCATTCTGGTACCGTCTACGCCTGGACTTTTGTTTTTTATGGAAGTTAATAATTGTTTCACTTGACTCGTTATCTCAGGTACATACATAGTACTTTGCATAACACTATCAGGGGTACATAGAATTTTTTTGTGCAATTTACTTTGATTTTTTCAACCTAATCGGTAAACTGTTTAAGGAATATTTTTCCTAGTTCATCATCAGATATTCCTTTCAAACCCTTCAAATTTCTATCAGCACTTATGGTACTTTTCCTACCAGTGATTTCATTTACAATGGACCATATTTTTCTTGGGTCATTTGCGATAGCTGACACCCTGTTCATATAAAAATTCCATTTTTGATTCCTTATTGCTGTCACTACTTTATTTCTTTGACTTTGATGATTACTTTTATGGTGGGGATTAGATGGATCCTTCTTCAGTTTTCTAAACAATGAACCCCTAATTTATATTTTTTCTAATAATTCCTCTGTCACCCATTCTTTTTTCTTTTTCGCTGTCTTTGAAACATATTTAATGACAGTAGCTTTATCATATATATTTTGCATATTCTAATACAAATTGTCATATAACCTATCAGGCTCATTACAATCGAAAACTTTACACCAATTATTATTTTTCATAAGGGTGTTCATTTTAATTTTACTAATATATCTAATATGGCTGTTGTTTTCAGGTCTATCCTCTAGCATTTTATGGTTATAGCATGAGAATCCAGCGGAAATGATATAATGATCAGATATTTTTGTTTACAATCCAGTTCATAAAACTAAGGTTAATGCTATTTACAAACAGGTTTTGATATATTAGAAACAACGTTCCTTTATATGTGCAGATGTTAAATATCGTATTCAGAGCTATCATCGTGGTACTTATTGCAGGGGTTATCCGATGAAGGTGAATGAAAAGTGTAGCAACTATTCCGAAGATTGACATGTTTTTTACATTTACCATCTTATAATTTCTTTTTTATATCTCGTTTGTCAGCTCGTGGCCCGTGCGCAGAAACCCTTTCTTGACGAGTCTATTTTCGCAAACGGCGCTCGCTGAGGGATTTGGGAGAAAGTGACCATTCGCCCTCGCATTCGAAGGCTTGCCTTCCCCTACAAGTTTCCTCCCCCCAAGAGAACCCTCTCCTCCACTCGTCAACGTTCCGCGCATTTATGGGCCACGAGCTTTCAAACGAACTATACTAACTTTATATTAAGATGGAGATTCAAATAGCTACTCTCTGTGAAAAAGTTTTTATTAATAAGCAGAGAGAGGTTAGCCGCGAAATAAAATATTCTTTTCGCCCTTAGTATTTAATAACTTCACCTCGATTCTCTATCACGCATTAAAGTCTTTTCTCCATGGACCCAATTAACTTCTGGAAAATCAAGGGTAGTCGCGTAAACGAGTCCCATACTTTCCACACATGAGATCCAGGAGATCTGCTGTCCTCTCGATCTCATTTTCACACCAATGAACAATGAGGCCCCAGATTTTTTCGATTGGGTTTAGATCGGGCGAATTTGATGGCCAAGATAGCACATCGATGTGGCGTTGCCCCTCAAAAAACCTCTTATTTTCTGCTTTTCTGTGAACAGTGCAGTTGTCCTGAACAAACACTACTTACTTACCCGCTGGCACGATCTCGGATTTGTATGGTAGTAAACTATTTCAATAAATTATTTCTTAAAATTTTAACACCATTTCTTAAAATGTAACACTTTTAGCGGAACAAAAGATTCTTGTCGCCCTTCTATCATTCTAGGGAAAAATTAGCAAAAATAATAAGTCTTTCTGCGATGAGTTTGGCGTTTTATGGGGAATAAGCTCTTTTCCTGGAAAATTAGCCCATCTGGAAGCTGATCCATGGTGGTGTAGTGGTCTACGCAATTGACTTACGAGAAATGGTTAGTGTTTTGGATCCCGTTATAGACAGTTTTTTTTCGTGAGGCAATTTATCCGTGTACTGAAAATCAAGTGAGCCCTTCTTTTGGTCCTACGTTTCATCTCTTAATTGTAATACTTTATCCAAGACTTTTGAATCGTTAACAACAATTCTTTATGCCTTAATTATGATATAAGTTCGATCCACTGCCGGAGTTCTATTATGCTTTTAACTCTCTTTTTAAATTCCTGCCTGACCATGTTACAAAATTTGACATTTCCCGGTATCACCTGACACTTACCATGTGTATACTGGCACTTTCCATGTGCTCCATACTGGGTGATTTAAAAACCAAGAGCATGTCGCCACTAATTCTTACGCGAAATGCAAATGCCTTCTCACCCTCTGTGATCTCGTGTCCCTAGCCCATGCCCTTCCACTTTAAAGCAAGGCATACCTTTCTCAACCACCGCATTTCAGTCGCCCATCATTATCAGGGCTTTGTAATCAGCATTTATTTTCAATTTATGTATTTTATTTCCCCCTTCATGTATTCTATCGATTTCCTTCCTCTCAATGGCTACTTTTAGGCATGACACCGGAACCATTACGTACAAAATCCGTTGTGCTTGCCTCATAATCAATTGAATCCATACACTCACATGTTCGATGTTTACCACATTCTTCCCCGGTTTTGAATTTGATACCATACACCTCCTTTACTTTCATCTTAAAATTGCACTGAATTTGGAAGAAAATAAAATATTATCTACTGTTAGGAAACATTGATGTATATAAGATAATATTTAATGCAATTAACCTTTGTAACAAATTATCAGGGTATATTAGAACAAATCTAAATCGAGTATTGATAATGGTTTGATAAAAAGGAACTTCCACAAGCATAGCAAGCGAAAAAGCTAACAAAAAAATAGTTAACACATACACGTTCACACACAAGGAGATATGTAATGGAAACCTCATCTCTATTCACTTGCATTACATGCAATTGGAGATTTCCTGACATTCAACATAAACATTATTTATATCCTAGAAAAAATATTTACATTGAGAAGAGATCAGTTCACAGGAAAAAGTTATAGTAACATGTTTTTAGATTTTCGCAGCGATTAGATGCACTATTTTAAACCATTTTCGGGTATACATCTGCGTGATGAACTATAACGGCTCAATGTTTTGTTCCTCCAGCTGGGGAGGTCGGCAGGAGACTGAAGAAGATGGACCTCACCACGTCATCCATCAGGATTATTTATAGACTGCTTGCTACAGTGAAATGCCCAATTTCAGAAAAAAAAAAGAAACCAGCGTAGTAATATTCCACAATTGGACAGGTTATATTCAGGTGGAGAGCTGTAGCTTTACGCGACGAAAGAAAAATATTGGAGTCATTACCATGCTACGTTAGCATTTTGACCTTGATGACTCCGCAGCCGAGGTGGTTAAAAACAATTCTGTATTAGCACTTTAGCTTACAAATGTAACATTTGATTTTGCACATGAAACCGCTAATTTCCGTCATGTATTACGTACTGCACTCGAGTGCTCTACCCGTTCGATTGTAATTTCTTCCGCGGATTTTGATGCACTGCCAAAAGCATTGACCTAACCTCATTTTTTTCCAGTGTGTGTCAACATCAGATAATGTATCGACCGTCCCTCCTTTGAAATCACATATAATGGCTTTGTCTCTTCCGTCTTATGCTTGAGTGATGGACTTCTCATCAAACGAATCCAACCGATAGCGAACATCTGCGAATGAAGGACAAGGTCACGGTTCTACGTTCGCGAAATAACTTTTCTGTTCGCATCAGCGAGGAGTACAGGGCTTTTTCTTGTCCCAGTGGTTGAGTAGGACTTCGGTTCTATGTTGTTGGATTTCAGAGCTTGACGTAGTAAAGAATAGGGACGGACGGGGACATTCGTACTGCGACGTTACAGGTCAAATTCTTGGATCATCGTAAGGCAAACCGATGCGAAAGCATTCTTTGCTCACGTGAATTACCATTTATAGCCTTCACGATTGCAGAAAATATTAGCAATGCATAAGTAATTCGGCTACGAAATTATTTCATGCAGTTAACTATATGACTAAGGATACCTCAAAACACGATGAAAGTCAATGCAATGAAATAAGTAGCTTTGCAACATTTCTTCATTCTAGGAATGAAGGGTTTTTTTAATAGTTCTTATTTATGTAATACCTATTAACATGTGACCTTTCGGCACAAAAAAAACATCGTCCACCAACAAACGATGACGTATCAAGTGAAATATCACGACAAATTTCAATTACTTATCCTCGTTCTGGTGGGAAAACATATCACCAAAATTGTTACTTATCCTTCATCTGTGGGCTTCCCATTTCTGTTTGCGGCTGAGCAATACATTTTTTACATACCCAGCAGGATTATGTTGTAATGATAACAAATTCCATTTACACAATTCAGAGATAAACAGACCTTTTAAAAATTAGATATGTTACTGAATTGAATAACAATAAACTAATTCCATCGAATGACTTTTTTAAAAGAAATATCACAACTGATCTCTCAAAACGCATTGCGAGAGTTATTTTATCTCCATAAAGAAAATTAAGTCAGTTTTTATGAAACACTGGATTTTATTTTACCAAATATCAAAAGTCAAAAAATGTATCAAGTAAGTATGAAGTTGAACAATGAATAAATTTTTAAAAAATCAATGGAATTTTCAATATAAATGTATATATAATATATACAACTTTTTCAACCGAATGTCAACTTCAGGGATCAACGACGATATTTGTTAAACCTATTTCTTTCACAAAATAAGTACGTATTCACATTTAAAGAAATTATACTATATCTCTTCATCAACGTTTGGTATATGCCAAAGACGGATGGTATTTGTTATTCGGATACAAACATTTATTACAAGGTACATGACGTTTTTCATGGAATAACATAAAAAAACAGTGAACGTGACCAGTGCGAAGGTAATAGGACACACAAAAGTATTTGACGCCCCCAGTTGTTTCATCAAACGACGCAATAACTTCTGCACACTCCTAGCGGAAGCTTGCAGCGAAAACACGAAAGTCTGCTAACTATAGGTATGAAATTATCCACTTCCCAAATGCTATTGAATAACCCGTGTGCTAGCACTAGTGTTCGGACCAACGATCTGACACGCTGTGAACATTCTTTAAGTGTGCTATCGTTCTAAAAGAGGAAAGTGTTGTCCCAATTAAATTTATTTGAGTTTGTAGAAGAATAAAGTTTTTAACCACCAGTTTGTACCGGTAGAATATGCGGGATTGGAAAAGATGCTGCACTTCTGCAAAATAAATTATGCACGAAAATGACAAAAGAAAGTAACGAACGAATACACTTTTACGAGTATGGCAGTGAAAGTATTGCTGTTCCCTGTGAAAAATAAATCAATCCAACTTGGTCCAAATTGGAAAAAAATCGAAGAGCTTCTTCCTTTTAAAAAGATTCATTATTTCATTACTTCTTGAAGGTGGATTATTTTTACGTTTTTAATTTCATTCATTTTTAATAAAAATCATATGCATTCTCAATGAAAATATTTTAAGATCGCTTAGAATCCATTGCAGATAAAATGTCTTACGAGATTTACTTCCCTTACATTACAAATATTCGGTAAACAGTTATGCTTTTCACACGATTATTCGTCCATTTTGTAGTGCGTTATCCAAAGGAAAGTAATGCCGCGTCTACACTGCATGTGACATTAACTAAGGCTAACATAAAAACAGCACTTAAATACTGTCAAATATAAAACCTAACGTGTCTCCAGCTAGTGTTTACGGAGACAACTTAGCATCACGCAATTGTGTGAGTTTGTGGTTTCTAAACACGTATAACAGCACAGAACGAGAGGAATCACACTCACAAAAACATTCAACTCCACTCAAAAATAATGGAAGCGCGAATATGATGAGTATAAAAATCAAAATTCTTCGACCTACCGATGACGATGCATCGACCACATCGATGAAATACGATCGCTATCATTTAAGTCCACTTAACTAGGGGTTTTCAAGTCCACTTCAGTGACGATAGAGAGCACTTCAGTTAGAGAAACTATTAAATTAGCACACTTAACTGGTCAGTGTGAATGTGTCACAAGAAAAGAGCGGGGATAATTATTGCGGTTGTCCAACTTCAGTTTGATGACGTCATGCCCCCTTCCTCATACCTCAATGGGCTTTCCTCAACAGTGGTCCTCATTAACTGATTTACTGAAATGGATGACAGAATGAGTATGTGAGTGTCCGCTAATTGCTTATTTAAAAAAATTATGGAGTTCTTAGCGAGAAATATTATGGTCTTTTGAATCGCATTAGTGGGTTTTGAAAGAGCGTGTGCTCAGAACCCTTAATATATCCAGCTAAGCGAGGTGTTTTTTATCGTTGCCTATTGTTTGGGAGGAATCCAGAGTGCGAATACCGCAGGTTAATCAAATAAACAACATTTAATCAACATCAAGGACGACGAGTTGACATCGTGAAGGAGAAAGCAGACAGGATATTTGGATGTTTTTTCTATCATTTATTTGTGTTTAATTAAGCTTAACAATTGTATTTACTCTTCATATTGGGTGCGGGTGTTTACGAAAATGGGCTAACCTCAATGTTGCTGTTTTACAGCATTATTTCAGGATTTTAATGATCATATCTTATTTGTGGACTCCAGAAGTCAAGGGCACTAAATGACATTAAAAAAAAATAAGTTAGGTACAGGAATGGGATGTGAAAATATAAATCGTTTAGGTGGTAAAGGGATTCAAGTGATTTTCTTGAGTGCTATGTAGTGTAATGCCTCTTATATACTTAGTGGGTTGTACCAAACATTTTCAACTTTGACTCAAGTTTTCTCAGAACAACGATTTTGTCACTTAGACCCCTTGACTTCTGGGGTCCTCATTGAATATCTTTTTCTACATTCAAATTAATCTTTTATGCAATGAATTATGTTTATACCGAGTTTCTGTAGTTAATCCAATTCGCTCTGTCGTTGTTAGTGGATTAATTTTTAAGTTTCCTAGAAGGTTTAGAGTTTCATTTAATTCTAGGTAACTAATAATTGCCCATTAGGGTCCAGTATATACTATTTGCCTTCGTTGACAATATCGTGCATAAGTTATTGTTTTAATTTTTAGGGTTATCGTTTACTGCCACGAATTTACAAGCCCCTGCTGCCGGAGCTGAGGGGCGACGCCCAATTGGACGCCAACGGAGCGATGCTCGACACTAAGACGACCCCAGATTCATCAAGTACGCCTTTGGATGGCCCCTAGTGGTTTGCGAATTAGTTTATGAAATTTGAAGAAATTATTTACCGACAGTCTACTAAACAATATTGCTCTTTAAAGGCCTCACCTTGGTCCATGAACAAATCTGAAGGAATTCAGACACAACACCATTCATTGTTTGACACAAAATGAAACCATATTTCCTAAAATGATTTCTCTCCCTTGTGTGCAAAAAAAGTTAGTCATTAATATGAAAATAAGACTTTGGCGTTGATTAAAACTCTAGGACCTATGAATGATAAAATCGATCAAACTTAAGAAAGAACGTCATTCTGTGTGACCGTCGTTTTCCGCTCATACGAGAAGAATGAACTGTGTGGATATAAACTCTCTCTTAGTGAGTGAACGAATGACATCAGAAGGACAGAAGTCACTTACTTTGTAAACTCGCTGAGGATCGAGGCGTTTGATGATAACGTGAACATGGCCACGCTATTAGAGAAGTGATAGACAGCTGCGTTGTCACGAATTCCGAATCTCCTTATCTTTTCTCCTTATCTCTTTCTCCTACTCCATCGTCGGATTCAAAAATGTGGCAAAGATATCCCTATTCACTGTTTCCTTCCATCTTTGTAACTGGTGACGGCCAACAGACCACGAATTAGCGGCTTAAAGGCCGACTTGAATGCGTCCATCTGGTCATCCTAGTGTTGTCATTTAAGAGGCCGGCTTCATATTGTTGTCAGTGTCACTTGTCGTATACAACAACTGGGATGATAATAGCTTCCAGATCCTCGATTTAAACTTAGACTTAATCACTTATATAAGTTGTTCATCAGTTTATATTTACACGAAAATTACAACATTTTTACGAAGCCTTACGTACTATGACAGATCAGATCATGTTAAACTAAGGAAATAAACTGCAAAAAAGACTAGTTTAAACTGTCGTTCATTACCGCGATCGATAGCTGGCCATAAAAGCTGCCAGTGATGCTTTTGCTTATCTACTACGCTTTTCTCCCTGATACTTCTATCTCTTTTGAAGTCATAAGGGCACATATTCCACTCATAGACGGCTCCAGACCAGAAGTTATAGGATGGGAGCCCCTAGCGGCAAAGAGGATATTTAACACTACTTGGAAAAAGCAGGTCCTGGGATCTAGTCCGGCATATTTGTAACAGATTGTGGGCAAAAGCGACATATTTTAAGATATTTTGAAAACGAAATTTATTTATTTTACCTTTTTATTGATTACGCCTTTCCTGCTTGGTTACTACCTAGTTTCGACTTGGTTGAAAATCATTTTCATTTTCAAACACAAAAAGCTTTAACTCACCTTAGTGTGTGTACCTGTCTTAAGCACTTATCACTTTGTCATGGAACTCCGGGTTTAAAGCCAGCCAAAGTTAATTACTTTTTTCCCTGTGGAAGTTAGTAAATAGCGAGGATTTGGAGAATAAGTGGGACAGTTTTAAATGGATCAGTCATGGATGTGTAAATCGGATGATCAGCCGTAATTAAAAAAACCCTATCCGTTAATTTATTTGGCGGAATAATGAAGCGATGTGGTGCAATTTTCTCCGCTGTTTTTTTCCTCTAGTCTTCCACTCTCCTTCGTAAAAAACGTTTCTCCCAGGCCTCTCCAGTTACGACAAAATATCTAAATCTCTGAGTTTTATACATTTATCGTCCTTTTTTAACCTTTTTTGATAAATCAACCACCTAGTCTTCTGACATGTTGACATAATAACTGGGAAAGACAGCTGTGGTATTCTTACCATGACTACCGAAACTATGATTGGAAAAGATAAGTTTGGATAATCAAATGCAAAAACTTTAAAAATAAAGCACCGACTCCATAAAGATACGTGTAATACATCTTAATATTCTCCACCAATAATGAAAAATCCTTTTGGATTTCACAATAGGTGAACGCTCTCAGTGTTTCCACCGATTACTTGAAGGAGCTGTCAGTGAAGAACTTCACTGCGTCGAGGCAGACTGGAATGTCTCTGTCGCAGAAAATGGAATTGCTTATGAGATGTGAATGGATATAGGTGACTATCCTTAACGAAAAACATTTTTCTCCAACTCGATGACCCCTAGACTGGGCCAGATATTTTACATCCTAATAGCTAGTAATTCAACTCCCACGTCAATACCCCTCACGCCATATGTATAACGTTATGTATGCATTGATAATGTAAGCAAGAATATTCTATGCTTTGCTACAGTATTGCACAAAATAGAATTTCTTTGAATGGAAATTCTGACAATATTCTCCTCAAAAACAAGGTATGAGTAAAAATGTAGCCTTCGGAAGCAGTTTTGCAAACTTTCCCACACAGATTATATTGCTTCCATGTCTTTGATGTTATGAAACCGATTACTCTTTCTCGTGCGATAATGAATGCGACACTGAGTGATTTGCGGTGAGTCAAAGAATTATAGAAATCGGAAACATTACACCACATAGAAAAGAATTTATAGGAATAAAGAATCGAAATCCATGCGACAAAAAATTGAAAGGGGATGAAAAAATGAAATTTTTAATGCTTTAAAATAGTACACATAAAAATACAAACAAAATTAAATATCGATAGTACTTTAAATATCGATAAAAAAATAACTTTTCCTGAAATATCGCTTGAAAACCAAGACTACCGTTTCTCTTATCACGATCCGTCTGTAGTGATTGTTAAATGTAAAAATTTTAAAAAGTCTATCTTCACAGAAAACCGAGTGTTTTTCATACCAGTTAGTTCAAGATAATCTAACTCAGTAGTTAAAGTGAATCTGTTTTACATAATATTTACCTTTCCTTGTAACATGCGATGAAAGCCTACTGAAAGCACATACGGTTCCCATCTGCTCAGGCGACTTCCAAACTTCCACTGTTACCTCGAGGAAGAAATTGTTAGAGCACACAAATTCTAACTTATTTTCGCGAGCATACTGCAGAAAACTGTGGACTGGTAGACGAACGAAATTACTCGGCTTGGGCATTATTAACTGCCTAAATGGCACAGAATGCTATCAGTAAAAATTATTCGGCCCATATCTGTTGTATCGTCTCAATAATCTATTTTGAGCGTGAATGGTGAGATTTGCGCGCATTGGGAATCAATGGCAAGGTTAAACACTCACACTTGAGAAAGTTGATAAAATTGGGAACCAAATTTAAGTTTTGATGAATTGGCGATGACTTTCATGGTTATAACGCAATGAAATAGACATTAATACATACAATCCCATGCTTACGTATTTGAACAAGCGCACCTCTGGATACTTAGCGATTCTTGGACCGAAAAACATTTGAAATGATGTGATCTAACTAGTTACCTTATTCCTCCTCAGACATGTGACAACATCAATTCCTTCCAACGCCGAAATGAAGTGCCCTTGAGCGCATATTGTATTAAAACTTGTGTCTTCAAACTGGCCATTGAAGACGCAGTGGCACTAATGAGTGTTTTCGCGATAAAATTAAAAACAAAATCTCAAAATATTAGGAACTTTATCTCGTTTTATCCGTCTTCAGTCATTTGACCAGAGCCTTCCGTTCGCCGTCTCCAGGAAGAATTCGTGATACTGATCGTCCGGACTGAGGAACTCGGAGACGTGGTTGAATGTGTCGAGCAGTATTTTGACGGCCCTCTCCCAACGCTCCCAGATGTAAACCAGCTTCGTCGTGACCTTCAGCCGGCCCAACGTGAACCGATCGTCCTTGCTGACTTTGGCCAGCAGTTCACTGTGCAGAAGACCAATGTTGTCCATGTTCATCCGGAACTCCGCCGTGTCCTGAGGGAAGGAACAGCCGATGACCGACTCGACCAGGAAGCTGTCGTTGGTCCTAATGTTTGAGTGAAGGTCCACGGCGCAGTGGTACATTTGATGGAACTGTTTCTTGTAATCCATGGCTATCAGTTGGTATGAGAAGCAGGAGGCGAAGTCGAACACTTCGGAGGGGCAGTCCCCCTTGATGAGTCGACCGGAGAAAGAGCTCAGGACTCCGTCTGCCACCTGCATCGCGAAATCCACACGACTCCCCATCAACTGCTCCATTACCATCTTGAATATAGACATCAGAACATCCATGTTGGCCTGTAAAATACGTGATATTTAGATATATTAGGAACTTAGTTCCCGACGGCAAACAATAACAGAGTTACATTTAAAGTCAGACTATTCAGACCATTATGACAATATTGTAGTACATTAATCAAAAGACTTATCCCATTAAAGGATTCCTCAAAATCACCAAGTTTCCTTCATCGTAGCCTAAGATACAATAATTATATTAGTTTTAATGCTGGTAAAAAGAGAAATTTATGGTGATTGTTGCCGTTTTGTACCACTTGCTGTATTATGGAAGATAGTGCTTAAAGACTTGTAAAAATACGTTTGTAATATTTATTTAAATTGCTACGTAATTCATGAAATATGCTAATGATTGGAACACTAGCTGTGACTCAAAATCTTCATCACTTTCTATATACGTAATGATAGATTGTTGAAAATAAAAAGGATTTAAATTTGACAAAATACTCTAAACATCACCATCAAAATACAACTAAAACATAATTATCGAAAAGTTGAATTAAAAGAAATGTTTGTAAAACATCCAAAATTATAAAAATATTTCAATCAGGAAAACATTTTGTTAAAATCATGTTGAAAATGTTTCAAAATGTTGGAGTGCATTTCCAACAGAAAAATGGCTTGATTGAGTAAGAGTACTCAGCTAAACAAGTTTTTGAACCTTTCTTCATTCGCAAAAAAAACGATTTTAAATATGAATATGAATACAGCCCAAAGAGACATTATTTTCACCATCGAATCACCGAATTTTGTGATTCGAATCACCGGTCATCACCGAATGGAAAAGAAGAACATATCGGATAGCGTTCATAAACGTGGCATGGATGAACCGCTATTTATATGATAGGACACATACCCTTTTGTCGAAGTTCATGGATCCGAGGTGTCGCTGAGAGAGGTAAGGGACGGCTTCGAGCGTCCTTCCGGTGGCCACCAGGGAGCGTCCAATGGCGTACATGATGAAGAGCGTCGTCTCGGCATCGAGCGTCGTCCCGTAGGCGTCAAATTGGGCGTCGCCCCTCAGCTCGGACAGTACTTGATCGTAACGACCGCTCTCCAACAGCACCCGCGCCATCTTGCGCCTCAACTCCCTCGTCTTCATGAAGTTCCGGTCGAAGCGGTCCGCGTAGTAAGTGTGCGCCATCTTGAAGCACGTGTACGCGTCCGAGAGGAGACCCTCCATCATGCACGACGTCCCAAGGATCTCCAATGATTTCAGCAACACGTGCTCGGACTTCTGCAGCGGTAACGAACCACACACCATCATCATTACATCCACGATATTCGAATACTACCCTACTTTACAAGTTGGGGTACACTTTACAGTAAGGGAAAATCTATAACTGGCTACACAATTATAATGGCAGAAGATTCTGTCATATGGAAGAATGCTACCTAAAAGAGACTTCCTGAACAGAAAAAAAGACTGAGGAAAATGTAGATGAGCCAAGTGGAATCAAACGATTGATTGCTTTTTATTCGGATATTTGCCAAAATCATCAACTTGTAAGACCTGTGTCATATTTTGTGGCAATAAACAGGTTAGAGATATGTCAAATGCAGACAGTGTGACAGAAAGGATCAGACATTGTGATGTTGAATCATGTTTTTCAGGAATCTGTGAGAGAAGCACATACATATTGTTACGGGTTTAAATCGAAATTAGCTGTCAATACTTTAGAATACAGCAGCACTTTATTTAAAACACTTCAACGAACGATAACTTATCAGAACTTATTAACTTCAATCCCCAAGAATCAACATAAACAAACATCTCGTCACCCAGCGACGCCCACAACACATATAGGCGCCGTTACACTACCCCCACCCTACACTAAGAAATTGCTCTGTCCCAGAGCAAAAGAATTTTTTTCTTAACACTGGCCATGGGAGGCGGAGACTTTGATGACTCACTTGGAGCACCAGGAATTGACCCACTGGATGAAGGAAATCCTCCACTTCCAAGGCCACCAGATTCCAAATCCTCTTGGGTGACTGGCCTTCCAATGGAGCCGTAGGTCGGCTCCACTACAGACAACACTTCCTCC
>CAUJGU010000424.1:0-74104 GCA_963169105.1 Ceriagrion tenellum
GGGTTATCACATGCCTCAACATTCCATATGTCGTTGAGGAAGGGCTCTATGCTACATCATTCAAGTCAATACATTAATTTTAAAACGCCTCGATACCCAATGGAGAACTTCATTCGAGAGAGTCAATTTTAAAGCCGACGAAAAGCTACTGAGTGCGGGCCAGCGGTGGGATGGAGGGAAGCAATGCTTTTTGTAAGTAGTTAACGAAATTGCAGCAAAAATATTCTCGCCAAAACACAGATTGCAACGACGTTCGACGTACCGTGGTGTCATTTCTCTTTACCGCCTCTCTCTCCCTCCAACCCTGGCATTATTACTCTGTGTTATCACTGCGAGCTCGTTGTACCACCGGAATAGGGTCATGGGTGCTTAAGCGGAGGTAAGAAATTTATTTAATCAACACCTTACATGAACTAATGGTTGTCATCTTCTTCATTCCAGTGGCGACAAGTCCTTTTAAAGGCTGGTTCCTGTCAATTAGGCTCGAAGTTAGTGATTGGCCACTTTCAGTCCATTACTCCAAAGAGGAATCTACAGGACGGATAGGGTAGGCAATTTTCTACTTCTCCTAGCCATAACCTAAAATAACCTTACGTTGCGTTTTCAACAAACCTCACATCAACTCGAGTTTTTGTACTTCCTTTTTCAGAAGAGTGGGATGAAGGCAGGCATCGCCGCTCACATAATTTCAGTTTGACAGCGCCATTCCCGCTAGATAGAGGTATTGCATCTTTTTAAGAAGAAGAAACTCCAAATTAACCGGTGGTATGTACTTCCTCCATTTATGTTATGTGGTACACTGTGGTGAAATTGATGGGGTACACAGTACTTCGTTATTGACTTACAGTTTTGGGTGAAGTTTTGCGTTCTGTACAAATTTTCCAGTACGCTACGTAACACGTTCGTACATTACTAAATGCCAATTCAGCAGACTCCTTATATCTGGTAAGGGATTACACTTGTAAGTGTCGTATCTTCAACATTTTGTGAGGTTACTCATTATGCATTTAATACCTTGCTTGGAACGATTAAATACAAAACAGTTATTCGATGGGTTACATACATACACAACTTCTTAACAAGACACAACAGAATTATGAAAACTTTTTCACCCCTCCAACTCAGAGGTTATATTTAACAAAACCTGTCCACAAGGGATGCAAAAGAAATCATAACACAACAAATTAGAAATTGCTTGCTTTTTTCATAATTCTTCACAAGTCTAACCTGACTGGTGGTTTACATTGTGTGCGAAGGCTACTCAAAACATTTGGTTAGAACCGTTGACCAGACATCCCGGTTCAGTCAAAGCCCAAATCAGCCAAAACAATCCCTTAACTTATCCACAGTTGACTGTGAATCAGTTTCTGTCATTTCATAAATCAGTGGCCACTGACAGAAGGCACGAATAAGTATTAAGAATGTTTCAGTTAAAGGTGAACAATTCCCAAAAAAATATTGCCCAAACAAATACAATAAGGCCCAAAGAAATTTATGTGAATGCAGTCATACAAATGTTTAGCTTGATCAGCATTACTTAAGAATGATTTCTCAAAAATTACTCAAACAAGGATGACAGCTTTTAACATAAACCTCTAAACCTTCAGCCAGCCATGACCATGAAAAATACTCACCCGCAAGCATTTTTATTTTCACCATTGCACAATAAGCCTCGTGGATCTCACCTAACGGCTGTTCACAGACTTAGGTTGGAATTACACCCTATAATCCCACTCTAAAAGACCATTGTCCATTATAATTTCATTTAAACACCTAAAAATGGCTTTCACCCTTCATTTCTCTGTGCAGGCCAAACTTTTTTATAACATAATGCCACTAGGTGTTTCATTTTCCTCATCGCCAAAATTTTCTATCTTAAACATTTAGTGCTAAAACTCAATACATACCTTTTTCTTATGCCATTAGTAGCTTCATATGAGAAACATTTTAAATACAAAATGGTGAGGAACTGGGTAAGAAAATACACAACTTCTTAACATGAAACGAATAAATAATGACATACATTTCAATAACAGCATGTCATTAACAATGTATTCCTTTCTTCCAAATTATTCAATATCTGACCAATTGTGAGAGTGTTTATGATGTGAGTAATGTTTTATTTATTTTGGATTCTATATTTATTACTTTAACTTCCTGTGACTTTAATAATGTGTCGGGATATTACAGAATGATCTGCCAATGCATATAAAATGTTCTTTGTGGTGGTACATGATTGTTGAATAACAGCTCCATGCTCTAGATACTGAGACATTACTCCTGCATATGTTCCAACTTTTGCCATTCCATGGATTTCATATTTCAGTCTTATTTCTTCTTGAGTTATGGTTTACATTTTTTTATGCACCCACAGGTTTTGTGTTATTATTCCTCCATTGGCTACTTCAACATTTGTACTCATCAGAATTGTCTGTTCAGATAATCCTTGACTATATTTGATGCACTTCAAGTTGTTGGTGTTTCATTTTGATACTGTATTTTCTCTGGTGTCTGTAGTTACTATTGTTTGGATTTTTCACCACTGCCATTAAAATGCATGCAATAAGTTTTTCTGTGAGTCTTACTCTCAATGCTGATTGGCGTTGAAATTGGTCATGTTGATACTGGTATTCTGCGGAACTCAGCTGAATGGCTCTATATTTAATGACTGTTGCTGTATCGCTTTATGTTTTAAGGGATGTACCCCATGACCTCTAGTTGTCCACCCTGATTAACCATCAACACCTTTCACCTGCACTCTTAGTGTCATACATAAGTTCCTGATTATTTTTCTATGTCATCAATGTATCCCCATTTTCTCAAGTATCTCAGTTGGTGTACCCAATGTACTCAGTCGAAACCCTTTTCAAATACATTTTCAATGAAGCTTGCAAATATATCCAGGTTATGCAATTAATACCTTGTACTGTATCTTCTCTGATGTCTGTAGCAGCTATTGTTTGCATTTACAATCATTGCAAATTAATATTCATTACATTAGGTTCTATTGTCAAAGTAATACATGTATGTTTCTTACGGTCAGAGGTATAATCACCGCAATCGCATCCCGAGCTCACATTCTCCCATCGCCCAAACTGGTCATTGGCCAAGTAGTAATTGGCTTTTCTCTCCAACCCTCCATTATTGTTAACAAATATTTGGCTGCGTGTAAAATTAAAGTCATAGTTCTGTTGTCCTCGCTATGCACTGCATTCTTCTTTTTTGGGATAGCATTCGGGACTGTTTTCAAAAGTTCCCCTGGCCATTTTCCACCAATTTTTCTATGCCCTGTTGCTTATTCGCCAATTGATTTTTTACGTCCATGTATTTTGTCTCACATAGGTCAGTGCATATCATCACTGGTTTTCTAAGCTCGTCCTCAACTGCATTGTACATCATGTGGGTCAGATGCATGATTTGCCGCCTTAGTTGGGTGAATATGATACTCATGTGATAAACCATGAAGTGATTAGTCCCATCTCTCTAATTATTGGTGTAGAATTCAGGTGGATTGGCCTAATTATACGGTCTGTTTGTTCTCGTCAATGAATTTTAATTTCTAGATATGCTGAGTGAACATGAATAGGTGAATTCACACCACATGTTTTAATCCCTGTACCGGATAGACAATTAGTTCAGTTACTATTGTAATAACTTGAAAAAAGTAGAAATATGCTGCAAGATATTTACAATGTTAACATTTACGATGATATGCAAGCAACTTTCTCACTCTGTGCAAATTTCTCTGCTCGTTATGGAAGTTTCACCAGGGTCAAATTTTAGTTCTCCAAGAAATATAGACATCTGAGGGATGAAAGCTGACTTGTAATGGAGACCTTCATGTGGTGTATGGCTACAGAGTTGAAATGGCTTTCTGTACTAAAGGAAGTTAAGCTGGATTGAGTTGTAGCACAAGCGAAGGTATCACAGAGTTGTATGGCATTCATTAAGTACAAAGGTTTGACACTTTCACGTGGCACTTTGATTCCATGGTGTTAATTCCTCTGGAAAATAGATATTCTTATGGGCTCAGTCTAGCTGAGTTGTGGTTAACCTAAAGTTTTCCACAGCTGAGTTATTTACAACGTGATATATCACATTTATGCAGTGGGTGCGAGTATCTCAATGATTCATTCATTTATTTACACTGTGAAAGAAATAGATTGAATAGCCGACAGAGAAATCATTAAAATATGTGGAAAGCGTTCCATTACCCCGGGATTTGTAATACTTGAATCAAACTGACCAGATTTTGCAGAGAATATCATGGCCTGTTTTTTTATCATATATTGGCGTTTTGGATTTGCTAACTGCTTGGCTACTTTCGTTACCCACGGGGGCTATGTGGTAACTCAAAAGAAATTTTCGCAGTTTTCTCTGCAAATTATTGAACATAAAATATATTTCGTAGATATAACATTCCAAAATCATCCGATTACCACAAATAATTCCAAGATTCAGCGATGGAAAATGTTTAATGGAATCATCTCCTAACCGCCCATGTTAGTTTCTTGTTCCATAAGAATTAAATCCCTTATTAGATATATGACTGATTTGGGAGAAAATCCTTCAGAAATAAGTTTTCCCGGTTGAAACGCAGTTTCATTAACCAAAATTACGTGCTTCCCGTTGGTTCGGCGTGAAATCCGTTAGATGGCGTTGGCATCTTCGAAAAGCTGTACGACCACGGCCTGTAAAGACGAGCGAACATGCACTTTGAGAGCGTCGCGAAATGCGTAGAATTATGAGAATACCTGCGCGGATGCATCAGCGATATATGTGAAAATAGCGCCTGCACTAATTCAACAGTAACTGCCCACTAAATAGTGTTAAATATAGTTTTAAATAGTGCAATATCGTGCCCCGTCTTCAAAGGGCATCTTTGCGGTGCGCGCGAGGCGGCTTCATTTATTTCCCATACCCCCCCCCGCGACTCTCTCCCGCTCCTTGGAGGGGAGGTGCCACCCCTACCGCCCCCACCTCCTCCCATCGTACAGTGGACACACTGTTTCTGGCGGCGCCGGAAGTTGACGGGTAAGCTTACTTTGTTGCCTAGGGAAATGTCCGAAATTACATAGCGTTAACGTAATTCCTTTTCCGGTGTCAACGACTCGTTGAGAAGATTCTTTTCTGACCCAGGCGAACGTAATTTGTGTAAGCAAAAGGTCCTATTTATGGACAGCTGATTCCTATGGAAATACTGGCCGCGATATAAAATTAGTATGTCTCTGTATATTCACCCTGTAGTGACCTGTTTGTATGCTACGCTTGTAGTTGAAACGGAACCTCAAACCAAATTATGTTTTTCTATTTCATCTTTCAGTTTGGGACGACTGGTTTCAGAGATGTCGTCGACAAAGACCGTGACTAGATTGTGTGGGTGGCGGAACGACGGAAAGAATATACCGAACAGCTGTTTCGATGGTATGTGTTACTTTTTAATTCATTTGTATCGTCAATAGAGAAGAGGCGTATTGCCTAAACAATTAATCGTGTGTAACGTATTTCGCGTGCGGGTTTGTGTCGGTGGAATGTGATTTTAATGTCATACCACAGTTTCTTAGTCATTAATGACAGTTTTTTGTGTGGTGTGAGTGATTCCGTGTGATTATGAATAATAACGGCAATGAATAGGCGTACATCAGACGTATCAAGAATACGTAGAAATGAAGTTTTCGCGTTCGCCGGGAAATGCTTTGCTGTTTGATAATTCGTATCGAAATTTGGCCTTCAGTCTTTCAGATGAGTGTTTGATAATTTTGAACGTTAACGCCGATAACTCTGAATTCCTTGCGAAACGTAAGGAAAGCAGCTTTCTTCAAAGGGTAGCTTTCTCACGTGTAGAGAATGTTAGCATTCAATGACGATGTCAAGAAAGTGTAGAGAAATTGTAACAGCCGGAGGGGTGAGTCTGCAGCTGGTCTACCCCATTGACTTTTACAGGTTTTTATTGCGTAGGTGCTTGAACACTTTAATTGTATCGGTGACGTCAGTCGACTAACAGCTTCGCTTAGTGAACAATATTTAGCAGCGACTGGGCGAGAATTCGCGAAGTGGTGAATATTTTTATGTAACACATCGTCGTGAGTGCTAGGTAAAAATTTTTGACGGGAGTTGAACATAGTGGTTTGTGTCGTAGTGGGCATTCATATTAATTTTCCGACGTTGATGGTATTGTGTCGGGAGGCGAGATATCGCGGTGTAACTTACAAATGAAGAACCGTGGAGACGGAAGGTGGAAGTGACGTTACGTAGAGGCAACTAATTTTTAAGTACATTCCAAATGGAAATCGAAAGAAATATTTGATAAATTCTTCCAAAAAGTAAGAATTGATAAATATTTACCGGTCGTTCGGAGGCGATTTATCAGATGAATGTGGCTTCTAACTTCATTGGAACGATGTTGAGCGTAATCAGAGTTTTCGGTGACCTATTTTCAGCTGTGAAACATTCGAAATTAAATCTTGCAACCGAGAAGCCACGATCTAGGTACACAGTATTACCGTGATATGAAAATATGCAGGAAATGTGATTTATAAGATAGTTTTTTCCAGGATTTTCTGGCACAATTTCCACGGTATGAAGGCGAATGTAAGTTTATATACCTGCTTCATTTCATTGCCCACCATTCACGCGTAATTCGCCTGCTCACGGAGGAGAAATACAATAATGCTCGTAGCGTAGTCACCGTTGCTAAGTAACATCGCAGTGTGAGATTCGTTCGACGTCGGACCAGGCGAGAGGAAAGTAGCTGAGAATTGGTACGTGCTGCATGATTGTAGACGTTTGAAGGTAATCTTTTCTTCATTGACGTAGTTACGAAAGTTTACGAAATGCTTCTTTTCCCTGGTTTCGGCGTGGCGGCACTCATGGCTGTTATAATTACAGGTAAGCTTGGCGGTGACATTTTCTCAGAATGGTGTATAGAACAAGCCGTCACGCATGGTAAGAAATTACACGGTGGGTAATATATTTTTTGTGGTGATGATTTTTTATGTTTCCGTTTCATGTTGTCTTAGCCTGAATATTATGTGTACTGTGTTGACATGAAGCCGAAAATCTGGCAGCCCTCGTATGTTATCTTTCCCTGTATTTGTGAAATCTTTCATTTTCCCGTTGCACGAACACCTCGCAAAGGGCGATTTCGGTTGCAGATTCAGGTTTAAAATTTAAAGCAATTGCCTAGTTGCCAACTAATCTATCGGAAGTCACCTTTCCGCGTTGCAGTCTGCATTTAGTTTCACACGAAGCGTCACGTGTTAAGTGTTCGCAGTATTTAACAAGAAATATAAGTTTCAGTGGAGAGTAGGGTTTTTTGTGTGGAGGAGGTTGTTAATCTGTTCAAATAAGAGTCATGCTGGTGGAGGGTGTCATAACTGAGGATAGAATGGAGTGATCTTCTACTCGGCTGGATGTAGATGTGGGATATTGGACGGTAAATGGATGTCTGATCCTTAACGTCTCCTTGTAAAAATGGGCGCGAAGATAGCAGTAATGGATTCTTTGTAAATGAATCGGTCCCCGGCTCCAGAAAAATTCAGCTGCCCGCGGACATGTTGATCGCAAGGAAATGTTGTGATCGGTCTGTGAACTATATAACCCAGCGACGAGACGATAATTGGCGGATCGGAGATTGAATGTAATGTTACACGTCGCCGTGAGTGCGCGTTGTGAACTTTCAACTGTGTTAAGCGTGAATTAATGAAGACATGTGTTTGGTTTTGGACATGCAAACGTATTACACAGCATAGACGGTTAAGGTTTCGGGAAGCGAAGTAGGTACTATGAATTGGAAGTTTAATCGGAAAAGGAAAACAAAAAATATTTAATGAAATGAATGTTCGAAATACGAGTGTGGCATATGGATATGTGCAATGTCCCGCACTTATTATGAAGGTAGTTGTGCATCGCCAGTCAGTTTTCAGCGAGTAATTTTGAGCTGCACGAAAAACTCTCAATAAAACGTTGCAACCGTGAAGGGGCGATGTATGTCATAAGTCTTTCCGAAAAGTGATAGAATCCAGCAATCGCGTCTTGTACAATAGTTTTTCTTGGCTTTTGTGTCACTCTTTCCACGAAGCAAGGCGTAACTAAGAGTATGTGCCTGTCTAATTTTATTGCCAAGCCTCCGTATTCGCGCGTAATTCGCCAATTCTCGGTAGGAGAAGGACCACACAACAATACTCGTAGCGTAGTCACCGTTCCTTAGTAACCTCGCAGTGTGAGATTCCATGTCGGTCCACGCAAGATGCAAGTATCTCAGAATGGCACGTACTGTTTGATTGTAGACGTTTGAAGGGAATATGTTCTTAATGGACGTGTTTATCGAGGTATACGAAATGGTTCTTTCCCCAGGTTTCGACGTGACGGCAGGAATGATTGGAATAATGACAGGTAAGCTTGGTGTTAATATTTTCCCACGGTTGTCTGTGGTTCTTCGTACACGCATCGGTGAAATGTTATCAATTTTTCGGTTTCAATACTGTGTATACTGTGATGAAATGAAGCCGGTAATCTGTTAGTGCTCGTATGATTCCTTCACCTGTAATTGAGACACGTAATATTTTCTGCTGCGGAACTTCCGTCTCGCGAACAGTGAATTAGGTCGTTCAATCGTGTAGAAATTCGTGCAAGCGCAATCACCAACCAACGTATGGGAAAGCTTTTCTCCCTAGGTCATGTTATTAACGTTTGCATTTGACGCGAAGAGTCGTGACCAATGTTGTGTTGTGATTTACAATATAAATCCCCCGACTGTCAAATGATGCACTTAAGGATACTTATTCAGTAGATACCTTTCTTCGTTGCGGTGCGGGAAAGTGGTATGCGTAGTAGTTATTGAATGATTGGAACGTGGAAAATATTGGAAATTCACCGTAGTTCAAACAGGTATTATGGCACTGGTACCTCCCGCTCGGAAACATGATTTAAGGCCTATATTCCATAAATGTAAGGTTGCCCGAAAGTAAATGATCCGAACTTCCAACGATATTGGGTGATATCAATAGTCGGACAATGTTTATGGTACAAGAATTACAGTCATCATGCCCGTTCCTAAATCTGTGACGCTGCGAAATTCAATTCTCGTCGTGCTTCGTGAATACACATTTGTGGTGGTTTAATAGGTTGGCTTAGTCCGTGGTATCGGTGACTGCTTTGCCGTTTAATGCAATACATACTCGGCTGTCGAATATTCGCCCTGAAACTCTGTCGCGTTAGACGGAATATTTTAGGGTTTTCAATTTTGAAAAATGTGCCCGCGATGTTAGGTAAAGGCAAGGATAAAAGAAGTCAGGAATGAGCAGTTAAATGTTCCGAGTGGAAGTTTTCAGGTTGTCATGAGCCATGTAGTTAATGTTCGGATTTAAGTACGTGATAACAATTTATTTCAGAATCACCTGCGTCAATGTTTCCGATCGCAGGTATATTTTTCCAACGTTCAGTGATAATTCGTGCAAAACCTGTTATTTTTGGCTACTAGCAAAAGAAACGCCGTCACTTCGCGTTTTCTTTCGTATCGCCGTTTGTGACATGTAGGAAATAGGAAAAACGGCGTACGCACGTAAGTTAAGTGTTGTTAACTGCAATGAAATGGTTTTTGGAAGTAATGCACAATGCGTGCAACTTTATTGTTTTGCAAGAAGTGGGAAATGTGTTAGGGCATTTTGTTAGTAACAGATGATATCAGTGTCATCTTATGATATTATTCCTAAGAAATGTACAGAGATGTTGTTCACATCCTGAGCAATTTAGCTGACTAGGATTAGACTTTGTGCGTCGAAAAATCTGAAATCGTTCGTTAAGGAATGTCGGCATCAGTCAGTCCTCCGACAGAAAGGTTGGGAAAAAGAGCGGGGATAGATTCCCACGGTGTCAGATTTCAGCTGCCTGCTTGGGTCTTGAGGGCGTAGAAAGCGGGAGATGTGATACCGCAGAGCAGTAACAGGGTATTAATTTCACAATGAAAGGGGAGGCATTGTGCGCTTAGGGGAGACCTGAAATACGAGGTGAGTACAGATATAATTAGAGAAGGGTTTTGGAAGACATACGTGGGAAAGGAGGGGGAGAAGTGCGGGTTACTGATGGGAAATTGTTTCCGCAAGTCAGCTTTACATCATGACGATTCTATACTTAAATATAAATTTTTATGTTGGACGTAATGATGTGGGATGTGTTGTATACTGGATTAAGGTGGTCATTAACTGTACTTTTAGAAATATATATCGATATCAGTCACAGAGAATAAATTTGCCTTGCTTCATGGGATCTGCTGTGAGATGGTGGACTCCGCATATCATTGGTTTGAGGAATATGGTATGACCTTTCAATTTAAACGAAGCGAAAACGTAGATGTAACGTGAACAATTTATCAGTCATTGGACACAACCAGATATAACTGGAAAAAGATTTAAAATTATGCGTCGATATTGAACCGTGGCAAATGTACATTGAAAAGTTTTCAATATCGGTATGTACAAACATTGACGGTTTTATGACTGCGACGTAGAAACATCTCGGTTTTGAGTTTCTTTTTAGATTAAAATTACGAGTGAGGGACGCATGAATTAATTAACTTTTGGATTCGGAGATTTTCGACCTTTTAACCTTAGGATTTTTGATCGTTGCCCCCTTCGTGTAGTGAAAACGTGTGGATGTGATTCCTTCGCGTGGAACGTGTATGCGCGTGTGGTCGGTACGTGCTTGATTACGAGACGACGTCCGCGTGCGTAGCGTGCTTTTTGAGTTAGGAGCGTTTGAAGGCTGGAAAAGGTGTCATTTTGAGGACGTTTTCGGTGGCCGAAACAGACCGATCCTAGAATTTTCGGAAATAGACATCGAACTCGATGGTGATAGGCTTCGTTGGAGGTTTCTCGATGCACGGGAGTCGCTCCGCGTGATTTTAATAAATTTTATTTTCTGCCATTTTCGGCAAATTTTGCAAGTGTTTAACCTTAGGATTTTTGATCGTTGCCCCCTTCGTGTAGTGAAAACGTGTGGATGTGATTCCTTCGCGTGGATCGTGTATGCGCGTGTGGTCGGTACGTGCTTGATTACGAGACGACGTCCGCGTGCGTTGCGTGCTTTGTGAGTTAGAAGCGTTTGAAGGCCGGAAAAGGTGTCATTTTGAGGACGTTTTCGGTGGCGGAAACAGACCGATCCTAGAATATTCGGGAATAGGCATCGAACTCGATGGTGATAGGCTTCGTTGGAGCTTTCTCGATGCACGGGAGTCGCTCCGCGTGATTTTAATAAATTTTATTTTCTGCCATTTTCGGCAAATTTTGCAAGTGTTTAACCTTAGGATTTTTGATCGTTGCCCCCTTCGTGTAGTGAAAACGTGTGGATGTGATTCCTTCGCGTGGATCGTGTATGCGCGTGTGGTCGGTACGTGCTTGATTACGAGACGACGTCCGCGTGCGTAGCGTGCTTTGTGAGTTAGGAGCGTTTGAAGACCGGAAAAGGTGTCATTTTGTGGACGTTTTCGGTGGCGGAAACAGACCGATCCTAGAATTTTCGGGAATAGGCATCGAACTCGATGGTGATAGGCTTCGTTGGAGGTTTCTCGATGCACGGGAGTCGCTCCGCGTGATTTTAATAAATTTTATTTTCTGCCATTTTCGGCAAATTTTGCAAGTGTTTAACCTTATAATTTTTGATCGTTGCCCCCTTCGTGTAGTGAAAACGTGTGGATGTGATTCCTTCGCGTGGATCGTGTATGCGCGTGTGGTCGGTACGTGCGTGATTACGAGACGACGTCCGCGTGCGTAGCGTGCTTTTTGAGTTAGGAGCGTTTGAAGGCCGGAAAAGGTGTCATTTTGAGTACGTTTTCGGTGGCGGAAACAGACCGATCCTAGAATTTTCGGGAATAGGCATCGAACGCGATAGTGATAGGCTTCGTTGGAGGTTTCTCGATGCACGGGAGTCGCTCCGCGTGATTTTAATAAATTTTATTTTCTGCCATTTTCGGCAAATTTTGCAAGTGTTTAACCTTAGGATTTTTGATCGTTGCCCCCTTCGTGTAGTGAAAACGTGTGGATGTGATTCCTTCGCGTGGATCGTGTATGCGCGTGTGGTCGGTACGTGCTTGATTACGAGACGACGTCCGCGTGCGTAGCGTGCTTTTTGAGTTAGGAGCGTTTGAAGGCCGGAAAAGGTGTCATTTTGAGTACGTTTTCGGTGGCGGAAACAGACCGATCCTAGAATTTTCGGGAATAGGCATCGAACTCGATGGTGATAGGCTTCGTTGGAGCTTTCTCGATGCACGGGAGTCGCTCCGCGTGATTTTAATAAATTTTATTTTCTGCCATTTTCGGCAAATTTTGCAAGTGTTTAACCTTAGGATTTTTGATCGTTGCCCCCTTCGTGTAGTGAAAACGAGTGGATGTGATTCCTTCGCGTGGAACGTGTATGCGCGTGTGGTCGGTACGTGCTTGATTACGAGACGACGTCCGCGTGCGTAGCGTGCTTTTTGAGTTAGGAGCGTTTGAAGGCCGGAAAAGGTGTCATTTTGAGGACGTTTTCGGTGGCCGAAACAGACCGATCCTAGAATTTTCGGGAATAGGCATCGAACTCGATGGTGATAGGCTTCGTTGGAGGTTTCTCGATGCACGGGAGTCGCTCCGCGTGATTTTAAAAAATTTTATTTTCTGCCATTTTCGGCAAATTTTGCAAGTGTTTAACCTTAGGATTTTTGATCGTTGCCCCCTTCGTGTAGTGAAAACGAGTGGATGTGATTCCTTCGCGTGGATCGTGTATGCGCGGGTGGTCGGTACGTGCATGATTACGAGACGACGTCCGCGTGCGTAGCGTGCTTTGTGAGTTAGAAGCGTTTGAAGGCCGGAAAAGGTGTCATTTTGAGTACGTTTTCGGTGGCGGAAACAGACCGATCCTAGAATTTTCGGGAATAGGCATCGAACGCGATAGTGATAGGCTTCGTTGGAGGTTTCTCGATGCACGGGAGTCGCTCCGCGTGATTTTAATAAATTTTATTTTCTGCCATTTTCGGCAAATTTTGCAAGTGTTTAACCTTATAATTTTTGATCGTTGCCCCCTTCGTGTAGTGAAAACGTGTGGATGTGATTCCTTCGCGTGGATCGTGTATGCGCGTGTGGTCGGTACGTGCGTGATTACGAGACGACGTCCGCGTGCGTAGCGTGCTTTTTGAGTTAGGAGCGTTTGAAGGCCGGAAAAGGTGTCATTTTGAGTACGTTTTCGGTGGCGGAAACAGACCGATCCTAGAATTTTCGGGAATAGGCATCGAACGCGATAGTGATAGGCTTCGTTGGAGCTTTCTCGATGCACGGGAGTCGCTCCGCGTGATTTTAATAAATTTTATTTTCTGCCATTTTCGGCAAATTTTGCTAGTGTTTAACCTTAGGATTTTTGATCGTTGCCCCCTTCGTGTAGTGAAAACGTGTGGATGTGATTCCTTCGCTTGGAACGTGTATGCGCGTGTGGTCGGTACGTGCTTGATTACGAGACGACGTCCGCGTGCGTAGCGTGCTTTTTGAGTTAGGAGCGTTTGAAGGCCGGAAAAGGTGTCATTTTGAGTACGTTTTCGGTGGCGGAAACAGACCGATCCTAGAATTTTCGGGAATAGGCATCGAACTCGATGGTGATAGGCTTCGTTGGAGCTTTCTCGATGCACGGGAGTCGCTCCGCGTGATTTTAATAAATTTTATTTTCTGCCATTTTCGGCAAATTTTGCAAGTGTTTAACCTTAGGATTTTTGATCGTTGCCCCCTTCGTGTAGTGAAAACGAGTGGATGTGATTCCTTCGCGTGGAACGTGTATGCGCGTGTGGTCGGTACGTGCTTGATTACGAGACGACGTCCGCGTGCGTAGCGTGCTTTTTGAGTTAGGAGCGTTTGAAGGCCGGAAAAGGTGTCATTTTGAGGACGTTTTCGGTGGCCGAAACAGACCGATCCTAGAATTTTCGGGAATAGGCATCGAACTCGATGGTGATAGGCTTCGTTGGAGGTTTCTCGATGCACGGGAGTCGCTCCGCGTGATTTTAATAAATTTTATTTTCTGCCATTTTCGGCAAATTTTGCAAGTGTTTAACCTTAGGATTTTTGATCGTTGCCCCCTTCGTGTAGTGAAAACGAGTGGATGTGATTCCTTCGCGTGGATCGTGTATGCGCGGGTGGTCGGTACGTGCATGATTACGAGACGACGTCCGCGTGCGTAGCGTGCTTTGTGAGTTAGAAGCGTTTGAAGGCCGGAAAAGGTGTCATTTTGAGTACGTTTTCGGTGGCGGAAACAGACCGATCCTAGAATTTTCGGGAATAGGCATCGAACGCGATAGTGATAGGCTTCGTTGGAGGTTTCTCGATGCACGGGAGTCGCTCCGCGTGATTTTAATAAATTTTATTTTCTGCCATTTTCGGCAAATTTTGCAAGTGTTTAACCTTATAATTTTTGATCGTTGCCCCCTTCGTGTAGTGAAAACGTGTGGATGTGATTCCTTCGCTTGGAACGTGTATGCGCGTGTGGTCGGTACGTGCTTGATTACGAGACGACGTCCGCGTGCGTAGCGTGCTTTTTGAGTTAGGAGCGTTTGAAGGCCGGAAAAGGTGTCATTTTGAGTACGTTTTCGGTGGCGGAAACAGACCGATCCTAGAATTTTCGGGAATAGGCATCGAACTCGATGGTGATAGGCTTCGTTGGAGCTTTCTCGATGCACGGGAGTCGCTCCGCGTGATTTTAATAAATTTTATTTTCTGCCATTTTCGGCAAATTTTGCAAGTGTTTAACCTTAGGATTTTTGATCGTTGCCCCCTTCGTGTAGTGAAAACGTGTGGATGTGATTCCTTCGCGTGGAACGTGTATGCGCGTGTGGTCGGTACGTGCTTGATTACGAGACGACGTCCGCGTGCGTAGCGTGCTTTTTGAGTTAGGAGCGTTTGAAGGCCGGAAAAGGTGTCATTTTGAGGACGTTTTCGGTGGCGGAAACAGACCGATCCTAGAATTTTCGGGAATAGGCATCGAACTCGATGGTGATAGGCTTCGTTGGAGGTTTCTCGATGCACGGGAGTCGCTCCGCGTGATTTTAATAAATTTTATTTTCTGCCATTTTCGGCAAATTTTGCAAGTGTTTAACCTTAGGATTTTTGATCGTTGCCCCCTTCGTGTAGTGAAAACGAGTGGATGTGATTCCTTCGCGTCGATCGTGTATGCGCGGGTGGTCGGTACGTGCGTGATTACGAGACGACGTCCGCGTGCGTTGCGTGCTTTGTGAGTTAGGAGCGTTTGAAGACCGGAAAAGGTGTCATTTTGTGGACGTTTTCGGTGGCGGAAACAGACCGATCCTAGAATTTTCGGGAATAGGCATCGAACTCGATGGTGATAGGCTTCGTTGGAGGTTTCTCGATGCACGGGAGTCGCTCCGCGTGATTTTAATAAATTTTATTTTCTGCCATTTTCGGCAAATTTTGCAAGTGTTTAACCTTAGGATTTTTCATCGTTGCCCCCTTCGTGTAGTGAAAACGTGTGGATGTGATTCCTTCGCGTGGATCGTGTATGCGCGTGTGGTCGGTACGTGCGTGATTACGAGACGACGTCCGCGTGCGTAGCGTGCTTTTTGAGTTAGGAGCGTTTGAAGGCCGGAAAAGGTGTCATTTTGAGTACGTTTTCGGTGGCGGAAACAGACCGATCCTAGAATTTTCGGGAATAGGCATCGAACTCGATAGTGATAGGCTTCGTTGGAGGTTTCTCGATGCACGGGAGTCGCTCCGCGTGATTTTAATAAATTTTATTTTCTGCCATTTTCGACAAATTTTGCAAGTGTTTAACCTTAGGATTTTTGATCGTTGCCCCCTTCGTGTAGTGAAAACGTGTGGATGTGATTCCTTCGCGTGGAACGTGTATGCGCGTGTGGTCGGTACGTGCTTGATTACGAGACGACGTCCGCGTGCGTAGCGTGCTTTTTGAGTTAGGAGCGTTTGAAGGCCGGAAAAGGTGTCATTTTGAGGACGTTTTCGGTGGCCGAAACAGACCGATCCTAGAATTTTCGGGAATAGGCATCGAACTCGATGGTGATAGGCTTCGTTGGAGGTTTCTCGATGCACGGGAGTCGCTCCGCGTGATTTTAATAAATTTTATTTTCTGCCATTTTCGGCAAATTTTGCAAGTGTTTAACCTTAGGATTTTTGATCGTTGCCCCCTTCGTGTAGTGAAAACGAGTGGATGTGATTCCTTCGCGTGGATCGTGTATGCGCGGGTGGTCGGTACGTGCATGATTACGAGACGACGTCCGCGTGCGTAGCGTGCTTTGTGAGTTAGAAGCGTTTGAAGGCCGGAAAAGGTGTCATTTTGAGTACGTTTTCGGTGGCGGAAACAGACCGATCCTAGAATTTTCGGGAATAGGCATCGAACGCGATAGTGATAGGCTTCGTTGGAGGTTTCTCGATGCACGGGAGTCGCTCCGCGTGATTTTAATAAATTTTATTTTCTGCCATTTTCGGCAAATTTTGCAAGTGTTTAACCTTATAATTTTTGATCGTTGCCCCCTTCGTGTAGTGAAAACGTGTGGATGTGATTCCTTCGCTTGGAACGTGTATGCGCGTGTGGTCGGTACGTGCTTGATTACGAGACGACGTCCGCGTGCGTAGCGTGCTTTTTGAGTTAGGAGCGTTTGAAGGCCGGAAAAGGTGTCATTTTGAGTACGTTTTCGGTGGCGGAAACAGACCGATCCTAGAATTTTCGGGAATAGGCATCGAACTCGATGGTGATAGGCTTCGTTGGAGCTTTCTCGATGCACGGGAGTCGCTCCGCGTGATTTTAATAAATTTTATTTTCTGCCATTTTCGGCAAATTTTGCAAGTGTTTAACCTTAGGATTTTTGATCGTTGCCCCCTTCGTGTAGTGAAAACGTGTGGATGTGATTCCTTCGCGTGGAACGTGTATGCGCGTGTGGTCGGTACGTGCTTGATTACGAGACGACGTCCGCGTGCGTAGCGTGCTTTTTGAGTTAGGAGCGTTTGAAGGCCGGAAAAGGTGTCATTTTGAGGACGTTTTCGGTGGCGGAAACAGACCGATCCTAGAATTTTCGGGAATAGGCATCGAACTCGATGGTGATAGGCTTCGTTGGAGGTTTCTCGATGCACGGGAGTCGCTCCGCGTGATTTTAATAAATTTTATTTTCTGCCATTTTCGGCAAATTTTGCAAGTGTTTAACCTTAGGATTTTTGATCGTTGCCCCCTTCGTGTAGTGAAAACGAGTGGATGTGATTCCTTCGCGTCGATCGTGTATGCGCGGGTGGTCGGTACGTGCGTGATTACGAGACGACGTCCGCGTGCGTTGCGTGCTTTGTGAGTTAGGAGCGTTTGAAGACCGGAAAAGGTGTCATTTTGTGGACGTTTTCGGTGGCGGAAACAGACCGATCCTAGAATTTTCGGGAATAGGCATCGAACTCGATGGTGATAGGCTTCGTTGGAGGTTTCTCGATGCACGGGAGTCGCTCCGCGTGATTTTAATAAATTTTATTTTCTGCCATTTTCGGCAAATTTTGCAAGTGTTTAACCTTAGGATTTTTCATCGTTGCCCCCTTCGTGTAGTGAAAACGTGTGGATGTGATTCCTTCGCGTGGATCGTGTATGCGCGTGTGGTCGGTACGTGCGTGATTACGAGACGACGTCCGCGTGCGTAGCGTGCTTTTTGAGTTAGGAGCGTTTGAAGGCCGGAAAAGGTGTCATTTTGAGTACGTTTTCGGTGGCGGAAACAGACCGATCCTAGAATTTTCGGGAATAGGCATCGAACTCGATAGTGATAGGCTTCGTTGGAGGTTTCTCGATGCACGGGAGTCGCTCCGCGTGATTTTAATAAATTTTATTTTCTGCCATTTTCGACAAATTTTGCAAGTGTTTAACCTTAGGATTTTTGATCGTTGCCCCCTTCGTGTAGTGAAAACGTGTGGATGTGATTCCTTCGCGTGGAACGTGTATGCGCGTGTGGTCGGTACGTGCTTGATTACGAGACGACGTCCGCGTGCGTTGCGTACTTTGTGAGTTAGCAGCGTTTGAAGGCCGGAAAAGGTGTCATTTTGAGTACGTTTTCGGTGGCCGAAACAGACCGATCCTAGAATTTTCGGGAATAGGCATCGAACGCGATAGTGATAGGCTTCGTTGGAGCTTTCTCGATGCACGGGAGTCGCTCCGCGTGATTTTAATAAATTTTATTTTCTGCCATTTTCGGCAAATTTTGCAAGTGTTTAACCTTAGGATTTTTGATCGTTGCCCCCTTCGTGTAGTGAAAACGAGTGGATGTGATTCCTTCGCGTGGATCGTGTATGCGCGTGTGGTCGGTACGTGCTTGATTACGAGACGACGTCCGCGTGCGTAGCGTGCTTTTTGAGTTAGGAGCGTTTGAAGGCCGGAAAAGGTGTCATTTTGAGTACGTTTTCGGTGGCGGAAACAGACCGATCCTAGAATTTTCGGGAATAGGCATCGAACTCGATGGTGATAGGCTTCGTTGGAGCTTTCTCGATGCACGGGAGTCGCTCCGCGTGATTTTAATAAATTTTATTTTCTGCCATTTTCGGCAAATTTTGCAAGTGTTTAACCTTAGGATTTTTGATCGTTGCCCCCTTCGTGTAGTGAAAACGAGTGGATGTGATTCCTTCGCGTCGATCGTGTATGCGCGGGTGGTCGGTACGTGCGTGATTACGAGACGACGTCCGCGTGCGTTGCGTGCTTTGTGAGTTAGGAGCGTTTGAAGACCGGAAAAGGTGTCATTTTGAGTACGTATTCGGTGGCGGAAACAGACCGATCCTAGAATTTTCGGGAATAGGCATCGAACTCGATGGTGATAGGCTTCGTTGGAGCTTTCTCGATGCACGGGAGTCGCTCCGCGTGATTTTAATAAATTTTATTTTCTGCCATTTTCGGCAAATTTTGCAAGTGTTTAACCTTAGGATTTTTGATCGTTGCCCCCTTCGTGTAGTGAAAACGTGTGGATGTGATTCCTTCGCGTGGAACGTGTATGCGCGTGTGGTCGGTACGTGCTTGATTACGAGACGACGTCCGCGTGCGTAGCGTGCTTTTTGAGTTAGGAGCGTTTGAAGGCCGGAAAAGGTGTCATTTTGAGGACGTTTTCGGTGGCGGAAACAGACCGATCCTAGAATTTTCGGGAATAGGCATCGAACTCGATGGTGATAGGCTTCGTTGGAGGTTTCTCGATGCACGGGAGTCGCTCCGCGTGATTTTAATAAATTTTATTTTCTGCCATTTTCGGCAAATTTTGCAAGTGTTTAACCTTAGGATTTTTGATCGTTGCCCCCTTCGTGTAGTGAAAACGAGTGGATGTGATTCCTTCGCGTCGATCGTGTATGCGCGGGTGGTCGGTACGTGCGTGATTACGAGACGACGTCCGCGTGCGTTGCGTGCTTTGTGAGTTAGGAGCGTTTGAAGACCGGAAAAGGTGTCATTTTGTGGACGTTTTCGGTGGCGGAAACAGACCGATCCTAGAATTTTCGGGAATAGGCATCGAACTCGATGGTGATAGGCTTCGTTGGAGGTTTCTCGATGCACGGGAGTCGCTCCGCGTGATTTTAATAAATTTTATTTTCTGCCATTTTCGGCAAATTTTGCAAGTGTTTAACCTTAGGATTTTTCATCGTTGCCCCCTTCGTGTAGTGAAAACGTGTGGATGTGATTCCTTCGCGTGGATCGTGTATGCGCGTGTGGTCGGTACGTGCGTGATTACGAGACGACGTCCGCGTGCGTAGCGTGCTTTTTGAGTTAGGAGCGTTTGAAGGCCGGAAAAGGTGTCATTTTGAGTACGTTTTCGGTGGCGGAAACAGACCGATCCTAGAATTTTCGGGAATAGGCATCGAACTCGATAGTGATAGGCTTCGTTGGAGGTTTCTCGATGCACGGGAGTCGCTCCGCGTGATTTTAATAAATTTTATTTTCTGCCATTTTCGACAAATTTTGCAAGTGTTTAACCTTAGGATTTTTGATCGTTGCCCCCTTCGTGTAGTGAAAACGTGTGGATGTGATTCCTTCGCGTGGAACGTGTATGCGCGTGTGGTCGGTACGTGCTTGATTACGAGACGACGTCCGCGTGCGTAGCGTGCTTTTTGAGTTAGGAGCGTTTGAAGGCCGGAAAAGGTGTCATTTTGAGGACGTTTTCGGTGGCCGAAACAGACCGATCCTAGAATTTTCGGGAATAGGCATCGAACTCGATGGTGATAGGCTTCGTTGGAGGTTTCTCGATGCACGGGAGTCGCTCCGCGTGATTTTAATAAATTTTATTTTCTGCCATTTTCGGCAAATTTTGCAAGTGTTTAACCTTAGGATTTTTGATCGTTGCCCCCTTCGTGTAGTGAAAACGAGTGGATGTGATTCCTTCGCGTGGATCGTGTATGCGCGGGTGGTCGGTACGTGCATGATTACGAGACGACGTCCGCGTGCGTAGCGTGCTTTGTGAGTTAGAAGCGTTTGAAGGCCGGAAAAGGTGTCATTTTGAGTACGTTTTCGGTGGCGGAAACAGACCGATCCTAGAATTTTCGGGAATAGGCATCGAACGCGATAGTGATAGGCTTCGTTGGAGGTTTCTCGATGCACGGGAGTCGCTCCGCGTGATTTTAATAAATTTTATTTTCTGCCATTTTCGGCAAATTTTGCAAGTGTTTAACCTTATAATTTTTGATCGTTGCCCCCTTCGTGTAGTGAAAACGTGTGGATGTGATTCCTTCGCTTGGAACGTGTATGCGCGTGTGGTCGGTACGTGCTTGATTACGAGACGACGTCCGCGTGCGTAGCGTGCTTTTTGAGTTAGGAGCGTTTGAAGGCCGGAAAAGGTGTCATTTTGAGTACGTTTTCGGTGGCGGAAACAGACCGATCCTAGAATTTTCGGGAATAGGCATCGAACTCGATGGTGATAGGCTTCGTTGGAGCTTTCTCGATGCACGGGAGTCGCTCCGCGTGATTTTAATAAATTTTATTTTCTGCCATTTTCGGCAAATTTTGCAAGTGTTTAACCTTAGGATTTTTGATCGTTGCCCCCTTCGTGTAGTGAAAACGTGTGGATGTGATTCCTTCGCGTGGAACGTGTATGCGCGTGTGGTCGGTACGTGCTTGATTACGAGACGACGTCCGCGTGCGTAGCGTGCTTTTTGAGTTAGGAGCGTTTGAAGGCCGGAAAAGGTGTCATTTTGAGGACGTTTTCGGTGGCGGAAACAGACCGATCCTAGAATTTTCGGGAATAGGCATCGAACTCGATGGTGATAGGCTTCGTTGGAGGTTTCTCGATGCACGGGAGTCGCTCCGCGTGATTTTAATAAATTTTATTTTCTGCCATTTTCGGCAAATTTTGCAAGTGTTTAACCTTAGGATTTTTGATCGTTGCCCCCTTCGTGTAGTGAAAACGAGTGGATGTGATTCCTTCGCGTCGATCGTGTATGCGCGGGTGGTCGGTACGTGCGTGATTACGAGACGACGTCCGCGTGCGTTGCGTGCTTTGTGAGTTAGGAGCGTTTGAAGACCGGAAAAGGTGTCATTTTGTGGACGTTTTCGGTGGCGGAAACAGACCGATCCTAGAATTTTCGGGAATAGGCATCGAACTCGATGGTGATAGGCTTCGTTGGAGGTTTCTCGATGCACGGGAGTCGCTCCGCGTGATTTTAATAAATTTTATTTTCTGCCATTTTCGGCAAATTTTGCAAGTGTTTAACCTTAGGATTTTTCATCGTTGCCCCCTTCGTGTAGTGAAAACGTGTGGATGTGATTCCTTCGCGTGGATCGTGTATGCGCGTGTGGTCGGTACGTGCGTGATTACGAGACGACGTCCGCGTGCGTAGCGTGCTTTTTGAGTTAGGAGCGTTTGAAGGCCGGAAAAGGTGTCATTTTGAGTACGTTTTCGGTGGCGGAAACAGACCGATCCTAGAATTTTCGGGAATAGGCATCGAACTCGATAGTGATAGGCTTCGTTGGAGGTTTCTCGATGCACGGGAGTCGCTCCGCGTGATTTTAATAAATTTTATTTTCTGCCATTTTCGACAAATTTTGCAAGTGTTTAACCTTAGGATTTTTGATCGTTGCCCCCTTCGTGTAGTGAAAACGTGTGGATGTGATTCCTTCGCGTGGAACGTGTATGCGCGTGTGGTCGGTACGTGCGTGATTACGAGACGACGTCCGCGTGCGTAGCGTGCTTTTTGAGTTAGGAGCGTTTGAAGGCCGGAAAAGGTGTCATTTTGAGTACGTTTTCGGTGGCGGAAACAGACCGATCCTAGAATTTTCGGGAATAGGCATCGAACTCGATAGTGATAGGCTTCGTTGGAGGTTTCTCGATGCACGGGAGTCGCTCCGCGTGATTTTAATAAATTTTATTTTCTGCCATTTTCGACAAATTTTGCAAGTGTTTAACCTTAGGATTTTTGATCGTTGCCCCCTTCGTGTAGTGAAAACGTGTGGATGTGATTCCTTCGCGTGGAACGTGTATGCGCGTGTGGTCGGTACGTGCTTGATTACGAGACGACGTCCGCGTGCGTAGCGTGCTTTTTGAGTTAGGAGCGTTTGAAGGCCGGAAAAGGTGTCATTTTGAGGACGTTTTCGGTGGCCGAAACAGACCGATCCTAGAATTTTCGGGAATAGGCATCGAACTCGATGGTGATAGGCTTCGTTGGAGGTTTCTCGATGCACGGGAGTCGCTCCGCGTGATTTTAATAAATTTTATTTTCTGCCATTTTCGGCAAATTTTGCAAGTGTTTAACCTTAGGATTTTTGATCGTTGCCCCCTTCGTGTAGTGAAAACGAGTGGATGTGATTCCTTCGCGTGGATCGTGTATGCGCGGGTGGTCGGTACGTGCATGATTACGAGACGACGTCCGCGTGCGTAGCGTGCTTTGTGAGTTAGAAGCGTTTGAAGGCCGGAAAAGGTGTCATTTTGAGTACGTTTTCGGTGGCGGAAACAGACCGATCCTAGAATTTTCGGGAATAGGCATCGAACGCGATAGTGATAGGCTTCGTTGGAGGTTTCTCGATGCACGGGAGTCGCTCCGCGTGATTTTAATAAATTTTATTTTCTGCCATTTTCGGCAAATTTTGCAAGTGTTTAACCTTATAATTTTTGATCGTTGCCCCCTTCGTGTAGTGAAAACGTGTGGATGTGATTCCTTCGCTTGGAACGTGTATGCGCGTGTGGTCGGTACGTGCTTGATTACGAGACGACGTCCGCGTGCGTAGCGTGCTTTTTGAGTTAGGAGCGTTTGAAGGCCGGAAAAGGTGTCATTTTGAGTACGTTTTCGGTGGCGGAAACAGACCGATCCTAGAATTTTCGGGAATAGGCATCGAACTCGATGGTGATAGGCTTCGTTGGAGCTTTCTCGATGCACGGGAGTCGCTCCGCGTGATTTTAATAAATTTTATTTTCTGCCATTTTCGGCAAATTTTGCAAGTGTACCTTAGGATTACCTTAAGGATACCTTAACCTTAGGATTTTTGATCGTTGCCCCCTTCGTGTAGTGAAAACGTGTGGATGTGATTCCTTCGCGTGGAACGTGTATGCGCGTGTGGTCGGTACGTGCTTGATTACGAGACGACGTCCGCGTGCGTAGCGTGCTTTTTGAGTTAGGAGCGTTTGAAGGCCGGAAAAGGTGTCATTTTGAGGACGTTTTCGGTGGCGGAAACAGACCGATCCTAGAATTTTCGGGAATAGGCATCGAACTCGATGGTGATAGGCTTCGTTGGAGGTTTCTCGATGCACGGGAGTCGCTCCGCGTGATTTTAATAAATTTTATTTTCTGCCATTTTCGGCAAATTTTGCAAGTGTTTAACCTTAGGATTTTTGATCGTTGCCCCCTTCGTGTAGTGAAAACGAGTGGATGTGATTCCTTCGCGTCGATCGTGTATGCGCGGGTGGTCGGTACGTGCGTGATTACGAGACGACGTCCGCGTGCGTTGCGTGCTTTGTGAGTTAGGAGCGTTTGAAGACCGGAAAAGGTGTCATTTTGTGGACGTTTTCGGTGGCGGAAACAGACCGATCCTAGAATTTTCGGGAATAGGCATCGAACTCGATGGTGATAGGCTTCGTTGGAGGTTTCTCGATGCACGGGAGTCGCTCCGCGTGATTTTAATAAATTTTATTTTCTGCCATTTTCGGCAAATTTTGCAAGTGTTTAACCTTAGGATTTTTCATCGTTGCCCCCTTCGTGTAGTGAAAACGTGTGGATGTGATTCCTTCGCGTGGATCGTGTATGCGCGTGTGGTCGGTACGTGCGTGATTACGAGACGACGTCCGCGTGCGTAGCGTGCTTTTTGAGTTAGGAGCGTTTGAAGGCCGGAAAAGGTGTCATTTTGAGTACGTTTTCGGTGGCGGAAACAGACCGATCCTAGAATTTTCGGGAATAGGCATCGAACTCGATAGTGATAGGCTTCGTTGGAGGTTTCTCGATGCACGGGAGTCGCTCCGCGTGATTTTAATAAATTTTATTTTCTGCCATTTTCGACAAATTTTGCAAGTGTTTAACCTTAGGATTTTTGATCGTTGCCCCCTTCGTGTAGTGAAAACGTGTGGATGTGATTCCTTCGCGTGGAACGTGTATGCGCGTGTGGTCGGTACGTGCTTGATTACGAGACGACGTCCGCGTGCGTTGCGTACTTTGTGAGTTAGCAGCGTTTGAAGGCCGGAAAAGGTGTCATTTTGAGTACGTTTTCGGTGGCCGAAACAGACCGATCCTAGAATTTTCGGGAATAGGCATCGAACGCGATAGTGATAGGCTTCGTTGGAGCTTTCTCGATGCACGGGAGTCGCTCCGCGTGATTTTAATAAATTTTATTTTCTGCCATTTTCGGCAAATTTTGCAAGTGTTTAACCTTAGGATTTTTGATCGTTGCCCCCTTCGTGTAGTGAAAACGAGTGGATGTGATTCCTTCGCGTGGATCGTGTATGCGCGTGTGGTCGGTACGTGCTTGATTACGAGACGACGTCCGCGTGCGTAGCGTGCTTTTTGAGTTAGGAGCGTTTGAAGGCCGGAAAAGGTGTCATTTTGAGTACGTTTTCGGTGGCGGAAACAGACCGATCCTAGAATTTTCGGGAATAGGCATCGAACTCGATGGTGATAGGCTTCGTTGGAGCTTTCTCGATGCACGGGAGTCGCTCCGCGTGATTTTAATAAATTTTATTTTCTGCCATTTTCGGCAAATTTTGCAAGTGTTTAACCTTAGGATTTTTGATCGTTGCCCCCTTCGTGTAGTGAAAACGAGTGGATGTGATTCCTTCGCGTCGATCGTGTATGCGCGGGTGGTCGGTACGTGCGTGATTACGAGACGACGTCCGCGTGCGTTGCGTGCTTTGTGAGTTAGGAGCGTTTGAAGACCGGAAAAGGTGTCATTTTGAGTACGTATTCGGTGGCGGAAACAGACCGATCCTAGAATTTTCGGGAATAGGCATCGAACTCGATGGTGATAGGCTTCGTTGGAGCTTTCTCGATGCACGGGAGTCGCTCCGCGTGATTTTAATAAATTTTATTTTCTGCCATTTTCGGCAAATTTTGCAAGTGTTTAACCTTAGGATTTTTGATCGTTGCCCCCTTCGTGTAGTGAAAACGTGTGGATGTGATTCCTTCGCGTGGAACGTGTATGCGCGTGTGGTCGGTACGTGCTTGATTACGAGACGACGTCCGCGTGCGTAGCGTGCTTTTTGAGTTAGGAGCGTTTGAAGGCCGGAAAAGGTGTCATTTTGAGGACGTTTTCGGTGGCGGAAACAGACCGATCCTAGAATTTTCGGGAATAGGCATCGAACTCGATGGTGATAGGCTTCGTTGGAGGTTTCTCGATGCACGGGAGTCGCTCCGCGTGATTTTAATAAATTTTATTTTCTGCCATTTTCGGCAAATTTTGCAAGTGTTTAACCTTAGGATTTTTGATCGTTGCCCCCTTCGTGTAGTGAAAACGAGTGGATGTGATTCCTTCGCGTCGATCGTGTATGCGCGGGTGGTCGGTACGTGCGTGATTACGAGACGACGTCCGCGTGCGTTGCGTGCTTTGTGAGTTAGGAGCGTTTGAAGACCGGAAAAGGTGTCATTTTGTGGACGTTTTCGGTGGCGGAAACAGACCGATCCTAGAATTTTCGGGAATAGGCATCGAACTCGATGGTGATAGGCTTCGTTGGAGGTTTCTCGATGCACGGGAGTCGCTCCGCGTGATTTTAATAAATTTTATTTTCTGCCATTTTCGGCAAATTTTGCAAGTGTTTAACCTTAGGATTTTTCATCGTTGCCCCCTTCGTGTAGTGAAAACGTGTGGATGTGATTCCTTCGCGTGGATCGTGTATGCGCGTGTGGTCGGTACGTGCGTGATTACGAGACGACGTCCGCGTGCGTAGCGTGCTTTTTGAGTTAGGAGCGTTTGAAGGCCGGAAAAGGTGTCATTTTGAGTACGTTTTCGGTGGCGGAAACAGACCGATCCTAGAATTTTCGGGAATAGGCATCGAACTCGATAGTGATAGGCTTCGTTGGAGGTTTCTCGATGCACGGGAGTCGCTCCGCGTGATTTTAATAAATTTTATTTTCTGCCATTTTCGACAAATTTTGCAAGTGTTTAACCTTAGGATTTTTGATCGTTGCCCCCTTCGTGTAGTGAAAACGTGTGGATGTGATTCCTTCGCGTGGAACGTGTATGCGCGTGTGGTCGGTACGTGCTTGATTACGAGACGACGTCCGCGTGCGTAGCGTGCTTTTTGAGTTAGGAGCGTTTGAAGGCCGGAAAAGGTGTCATTTTGAGGACGTTTTCGGTGGCCGAAACAGACCGATCCTAGAATTTTCGGGAATAGGCATCGAACTCGATGGTGATAGGCTTCGTTGGAGGTTTCTCGATGCACGGGAGTCGCTCCGCGTGATTTTAATAAATTTTATTTTCTGCCATTTTCGGCAAATTTTGCAAGTGTTTAACCTTAGGATTTTTGATCGTTGCCCCCTTCGTGTAGTGAAAACGAGTGGATGTGATTCCTTCGCGTGGATCGTGTATGCGCGGGTGGTCGGTACGTGCATGATTACGAGACGACGTCCGCGTGCGTAGCGTGCTTTGTGAGTTAGAAGCGTTTGAAGGCCGGAAAAGGTGTCATTTTGAGTACGTTTTCGGTGGCGGAAACAGACCGATCCTAGAATTTTCGGGAATAGGCATCGAACGCGATAGTGATAGGCTTCGTTGGAGGTTTCTCGATGCACGGGAGTCGCTCCGCGTGATTTTAATAAATTTTATTTTCTGCCATTTTCGGCAAATTTTGCAAGTGTTTAACCTTATAATTTTTGATCGTTGCCCCCTTCGTGTAGTGAAAACGTGTGGATGTGATTCCTTCGCTTGGAACGTGTATGCGCGTGTGGTCGGTACGTGCTTGATTACGAGACGACGTCCGCGTGCGTAGCGTGCTTTTTGAGTTAGGAGCGTTTGAAGGCCGGAAAAGGTGTCATTTTGAGTACGTTTTCGGTGGCGGAAACAGACCGATCCTAGAATTTTCGGGAATAGGCATCGAACTCGATGGTGATAGGCTTCGTTGGAGCTTTCTCGATGCACGGGAGTCGCTCCGCGTGATTTTAATAAATTTTATTTTCTGCCATTTTCGGCAAATTTTGCAAGTGTTTAACCTTAGGATTTTTGATCGTTGCCCCCTTCGTGTAGTGAAAACGTGTGGATGTGATTCCTTCGCGTGGAACGTGTATGCGCGTGTGGTCGGTACGTGCTTGATTACGAGACGACGTCCGCGTGCGTAGCGTGCTTTTTGAGTTAGGAGCGTTTGAAGGCCGGAAAAGGTGTCATTTTGAGGACGTTTTCGGTGGCGGAAACAGACCGATCCTAGAATTTTCGGGAATAGGCATCGAACTCGATGGTGATAGGCTTCGTTGGAGGTTTCTCGATGCACGGGAGTCGCTCCGCGTGATTTTAATAAATTTTATTTTCTGCCATTTTCGGCAAATTTTGCAAGTGTTTAACCTTAGGATTTTTGATCGTTGCCCCCTTCGTGTAGTGAAAACGAGTGGATGTGATTCCTTCGCGTCGATCGTGTATGCGCGGGTGGTCGGTACGTGCGTGATTACGAGACGACGTCCGCGTGCGTTGCGTGCTTTGTGAGTTAGGAGCGTTTGAAGACCGGAAAAGGTGTCATTTTGTGGACGTTTTCGGTGGCGGAAACAGACCGATCCTAGAATTTTCGGGAATAGGCATCGAACTCGATGGTGATAGGCTTCGTTGGAGGTTTCTCGATGCACGGGAGTCGCTCCGCGTGATTTTAATAAATTTTATTTTCTGCCATTTTCGGCAAATTTTGCAAGTGTTTAACCTTAGGATTTTTCATCGTTGCCCCCTTCGTGTAGTGAAAACGTGTGGATGTGATTCCTTCGCGTGGATCGTGTATGCGCGTGTGGTCGGTACGTGCGTGATTACGAGACGACGTCCGCGTGCGTAGCGTGCTTTTTGAGTTAGGAGCGTTTGAAGGCCGGAAAAGGTGTCATTTTGAGTACGTTTTCGGTGGCGGAAACAGACCGATCCTAGAATTTTCGGGAATAGGCATCGAACTCGATAGTGATAGGCTTCGTTGGAGGTTTCTCGATGCACGGGAGTCGCTCCGCGTGATTTTAATAAATTTTATTTTCTGCCATTTTCGACAAATTTTGCAAGTGTTTAACCTTAGGATTTTTGATCGTTGCCCCCTTCGTGTAGTGAAAACGTGTGGATGTGATTCCTTCGCGTGGAACGTGTATGCGCGTGTGGTCGGTACGTGCTTGATTACGAGACGACGTCCGCGTGCGTTGCGTACTTTGTGAGTTAGCAGCGTTTGAAGGCCGGAAAAGGTGTCATTTTGAGTACGTTTTCGGTGGCCGAAACAGACCGATCCTAGAATTTTCGGGAATAGGCATCGAACGCGATAGTGATAGGCTTCGTTGGAGCTTTCTCGATGCACGGGAGTCGCTCCGCGTGATTTTAATAAATTTTATTTTCTGCCATTTTCGGCAAATTTTGCAAGTGTTTAACCTTAGGATTTTTGATCGTTGCCCCCTTCGTGTAGTGAAAACGAGTGGATGTGATTCCTTCGCGTGGATCGTGTATGCGCGTGTGGTCGGTACGTGCTTGATTACGAGACGACGTCCGCGTGCGTAGCGTGCTTTTTGAGTTAGGAGCGTTTGAAGGCCGGAAAAGGTGTCATTTTGAGTACGTTTTCGGTGGCGGAAACAGACCGATCCTAGAATTTTCGGGAATAGGCATCGAACTCGATGGTGATAGGCTTCGTTGGAGCTTTCTCGATGCACGGGAGTCGCTCCGCGTGATTTTAATAAATTTTATTTTCTGCCATTTTCGGCAAATTTTGCAAGTGTTTAACCTTAGGATTTTTCATCGTTGCCCCCTTCGTGTAGTGAAAACGAGTGGATGTGATTCCTTCGCGTCGATCGTGTATGCGCGGGTGGTCGGTACGTGCGTGATTACGAGACGACGTCCGCGTGCGTTGCGTGCTTTGTGAGTTAGGAGCGTTTGAAGACCGGAAAAGGTGTCATTTTGAGTACGTATTCGGTGGCGGAAACAGACCGATCCTAGAATTTTCGGGAATAGGCATCGAACTCGATGGTGATAGGCTTCGTTGGAGGTTTCTCGATGCACGGGAGTCGCTCCGCGTGATTTTAATAAATTTTATTTTCTGCCATTTTCGGCAAATTTTGCAAGTGTTTAACCTTAGGATTTTTGATCGTTGCCCCCTTCGTGTAGTGAAAACGTGTGGATGTGATTCCTTCGCGTGGAACGTGTATGCGCGTGTGGTCGGTACGTGCTTGATTACGAAACGACGTCCGCGTGCGTAGCGTGCTTTTTGAGTTAGGAGCGTTTGAAGGCCGGAAAAGGTGTCATTTTGAGTACGTTTTCGGTGGCGGAAACAGACCGATCCTAGAATTTTCGGGAATAGGCATCGAACTCGATGGTGATAGGCTTCGTTGGAGCTTTCTCGATGCACGGGAGCCGCTCCGCGTGATTTTAATAAATTTTATTTTCTGCCATTTTCGGCAAATTTTGCAAGTGTTTAACCTTAGGATTTTTGATCGTTGCCCCCTTCGTGTAGTGAAAACGAGTGGATGTGATTCCTTCGCGTGGATCGTGTATGCGCGGGTGGTCGGTACGTGCGTGATTACGAGACGACGTCCGCGTGCGTAGCGTGCTTTTTGAGTTAGGAGCGTTTGAAGGCCGGAAAAGGTGTCATTTTGAGTACGTTTTCGGTGGCGGAAACAGACCGATCCTAGAATTTTCGGGAATAGGCATCGAACTCGATGGTGATAGGCTTCGTTGGAGCTTTCTCGATGCACGGGAGTCGCTCCGCGTGATTTTAATAAATTTTATTTTCTGCCATTTTCGGCAAATTTTGCAAGTGTTTAACCTTAGGATTTTTGATCGTTGCCCCCTTCGTGTAGTGAAAACGTGTGGATGTGATTCCTTCGCGTGGAACGTGTATGCGCGTGTGGTCGGTACGTGCTTGATTACGAGACGACGTCCGCGTGCGTAGCGTGCTTTTTGAGTTAGGAGCGTTTGAAGGCCGGAAAAGGTGTCATTTTGAGTACGTTTTCGGTGGCGGAAACAGACCGATCCTAGAATTTTCGGGAATAGGCATCGAACGCGATGGTGATAGGCTTCGTTGGAGGTTTCTCGATGCACGGGAGTCGCTCCGCGTGATTTTAATAAATTTTATATTCTGCCATTTTAGGCAAATTTTGCAAGTGTTTAACCTTAGGATTTTTGATCGTTGCCCCCTTCGTGTAGTGAAAACGAGTGGATGTGATTCCTTCGCGTGGAACGTGTATGCGCGTGTGGTCGGTACGTGCTTGATTACGAGACGACGTCCGCGTGCGTAGCGTGCTTTTTGAGTTAGGAGCGTTTGAAGGCCGGAAAAGGTGTCATTTTGAGGACGTTTTCGGTGGCCGAAACAGACCGATCCTAGAATTTTCGGGAATAGGCATCGAACTCGATGGTGATAGGCTTCGTTGGAGGTTTCTCGATGCACGGGAGTCGCTCCGCGTGATTTTAATAAATTTTATTTTCTGCCATTTTCGGCAAATTTTGCAAGTGTTTAACCTTAGGATTTTTGATCGTTGCCCCCTTCGTGTAGTGAAAACGAGTGGATGTGATTCCTTCGCGTGGATCGTGTATGCGCGGGTGGTCGGTACGTGCATGATTACGAGACGACGTCCGCGTGCGTAGCGTGCTTTGTGAGTTAGAAGCGTTTGAAGGCCGGAAAAGGTGTCATTTTGAGTACGTTTTCGGTGGCGGAAACAGACCGATCCTAGAATTTTCGGGAATAGGCATCGAACGCGATAGTGATAGGCTTCGTTGGAGGTTTCTCGATGCACGGGAGTCGCTCCGCGTGATTTTAATAAATTTTATTTTCTGCCATTTTCGGCAAATTTTGCAAGTGTTTAACCTTATAATTTTTGATCGTTGCCCCCTTCGTGTAGTGAAAACGTGTGGATGTGATTCCTTCGCTTGGAACGTGTATGCGCGTCTGGTCGGTACGTGCTTGATTACGAGACGACGTCCGCGTGCGTAGCGTGCTTTTTGAGTTAGGAGCGTTTGAAGGCCGGAAAAGGTGTCATTTTGAGTACGTTTTCGGTGGCGGAAACAGACCGATCCTAGAATTTTCGGGAATAGGCATCGAACTCGATGGTGATAGGCTTCGTTGGAGCTTTCTCGATGCACGGGAGTCGCTCCGCGTGATTTTAATAAATTTTATTTTCTGCCATTTTCGGCAAATTTTGCAAGTGTTTAACCTTAGGATTTTTGATCGTTGCCCCCTTCGTGTAGTGAAAACGTGTGGATGTGATTCCTTCGCGTGGAACGTGTATGCGCGTGTGGTCGGTACGTGCTTGATTACGAGACGACGTCCGCGTGCGTAGCGTGCTTTTTGAGTTAGGAGCGTTTGAAGGCCGGAAAAGGTGTCATTTTGAGGACGTTTTCGGTGGCGGAAACAGACCGATCCTAGAATTTTCGGGAATAGGCATCGAACTCGATGGTGATAGGCTTCGTAGGAGGTTTCTCGATGCACGGGAGTCGCTCCGCGTGATTTTAATAAATTTTATTTTCTGCCATTTTCGGCAAATTTTGCAAGTGTTTAACCTTAGGATTTTTGATCGTTGCCCCCTTCGTGTAGTGAAAACGAGTGGATGTGATTCCTTCGCGTCGATCGTGTATGCGCGGGTGGTCGGTACGTGCGTGATTACGAGACGACGTCCGCGTGCGTTGCGTGCTTTGTGAGTTAGGAGCGTTTGAAGACCGGAAAAGGTGTCATTTTGTGGACGTTTTCGGTGGCGGAAACAGACCGATCCTAGAATTTTCGGGAATAGGCATCGAACTCGATGGTGATAGGCTTCGTTGGAGGTTTCTCGATGCACGGGAGTCGCTCCGCGTGATTTTAATAAATTTTATTTTCTGCCATTTTCGGCAAATTTTGCAAGTGTTTAACCTTAGGATTTTTGATCGTTGCCCCCTTCGTGTAGTGAAAACGTGTGGATGTGATTCCTTCGCGTGGATCGTGTATGCGCGTGTGGTCGGTACGTGCGTGATTACGAGACGACGTCCGCGTGCGTAGCGTGCTTTTTGAGTTAGGAGCGTTTGAAGGCCGGAAAAGGTGTCATTTTGAGTACGTTTTCGGTGGCGGAAACAGACCGATCCTAGAATTTTCGGGAATAGGCATCGAACTCGATAGTGATAGGCTTCGTTGGAGGTTTCTCGATGCACGGGAGTCGCTCCGCGTGATTTTAATAAATTTTATTTTCTGCCATTTTCGACAAATTTTGCAAGTGTTTAACCTTAGGATTTTTGATCGTTGCCCCCTTCGTGTAGTGAAAACGTGTGGATGTGATTCCTTCGCGTGGAACGTGTATGCGCGTGTGGTCGGTACGTGCTTGATTACGAGACGACGTCCGCGTGCGTTGCGTACTTTGTGAGTTAGCAGCGTTTGAAGGCCGGAAAAGGTGTCATTTTGAGTACGTTTTCGGTGGCCGAAACAGACCGATCCTAGAATTTTCGGGAATAGGCATCGAACGCGATAGTGATAGGCTTCGTTGGAGCTTTCTCGATGCACGGGAGTCGCTCCGCGTGATTTTAATAAATTTTATTTTCTGCCATTTTCGGCAAATTTTGCAAGTGTTTAACCTTAGGATTTTTGATCGTTGCCCCCTTCGTGTAGTGAAAACGAGTGGATGTGATTCCTTCGCGTGGATCGTGTATGCGCGTGTGGTCGGTACGTGCTTGATTACGAGACGACGTCCGCGTGCGTAGCGTGCTTTTTGAGTTAGGAGCGTTTGAAGGCCGGAAAAGGTGTCATTTTGAGTACGTATTCGGTGGCGGAAACAGACCGATCCTAGAATTTTCGGGAATAGGCATCGAACTCGATGGTGATAGGCTTCGTTGGAGGTTTCTCGATGCACGGGAGTCGCTCCGCGTGATTTTAATAAATTTTATTTTCTGCCATTTTCGGCAAATTTTGCAAGTGTTTAACCTTAGGATTTTTGATCGTTGCCCCCTTCGTGTAGTGAAAACGTGTGGATGTGATTCCTTCGCGTGGAACGTGTATGCGCGTGTGGTCGGTACGTGCTTGATTACGAGACGACGTCCGCGTGCGTAGCGTGCTTTTTGAGTTAGGAGCGTTTGAAGGCCGGAAAAGGTGTCATTTTGAGTACGTTTTCGGTGGCGGAAACAGACCGATCCTAGAATTTTCGGGAATAGGCATCGAACTCGATGGTGATAGGCTTCGTTGGAGCTTTCTCGATGCACGGGAGTCGCTCCGCGTGATTTTAATAAATTTTATTTTCTGCCATTTTCGGCAAATTTTGCAAGTGTTTAACCTTAGGATTTTTGATCGTTGCCCCCTTCGTGTAGTGAAAACGAGTGGATGTGATTCCTTCGCGTCGATCGTGTATGCGCGGGTGGTCGGTACGTGCGTGATTACGAGACGACGTCCGCGTGCGTTGCGTGCTTTGTGAGTTAGGAGCGTTTGAAGACCGGAAAAGGTGTCATTTTGAGTACGTATTCGGTGGCGGAAACAGACCGATCCTAGAATTTTCGGGAATAGGCATCGAACTCGATGGTGATAGGCTTCGTTGGAGGTTTCTCGATGCACGGGAGTCGCTCCGCGTGATTTTAATAAATTTTATTTTCTGCCATTTTCGACAAATTTTGCAAGTGTTTAACCTTAGGATTTTTGATCGTTGCCCCCTTCGTGTAGTGAAAACGTGTGGATGTGATTCCTTCGCGTGGAACGTGTATGCGCGTGTGGTCGGTACGTGCTTGATTACGAAACGACGTCCGCGTGCGTAGCGTGCTTTTTGAGTTAGGAGCGTTTGAAGGCCGGAAAAGGTGTCATTTTGAGTACGTTTTCGGTGGCGGAAACAGACCGATCCTAGAATTTTCGGGAATAGGCATCGAACTCGATGGTGATAGGCTTCGTTGGAGCTTTCTCGATGCACGGGAGCCGCTCCGCGTGATTTTAATAAATTTTATTTTCTGCCATTTTCGGCAAATTTTGCAAGTGTTTAACCTTAGGATTTTTGATCGTTGCCCCCTTCGTGTAGTGAAAACGAGTGGATGTGATTCCTTCGCGTGGATCGTGTATGCGCGGGTGGTCGGTACGTGCGTGATTACGAGACGACGTCCGCGTGCGTAGCGTGCTTTTTGAGTTAGGAGCGTTTGAAGGCCGGAAAAGGTGTCATTTTGAGTACGTTTTCGGTGGCGGAAACAGACCGATCCTAGAATTTTCGGGAATAGGCATCGAACTCGATGGTGATAGGCTTCGTTGGAGCTTTCTCGATGCACGGGAGTCGCTCCGCGTGATTTTAATAAATTTTATTTTCTGCCATTTTCGGCAAATTTTGCAAGTGTTTAACCTTAGGATTTTTGATCGTTGCCCCCTTCGTGTAGTGAAAACGTGTGGATGTGATTCCTTCGCGTGGAACGTGTATGCGCGTGTGGTCGGTACGTGCTTGATTACGAGACGACGTCCGCGTGCGTAGCGTGCTTTTTGAGTTAGGAGCGTTTGAAGGCCGGAAAAGGTGTCATTTTGAGTACGTTTTCGGTGGCGGAAACAGACCGATCCTAGAATTTTCGGGAATAGGCATCGAACGCGATGGTGATAGGCTTCGTTGGAGGTTTCTCGATGCACGGGAGTCGCTCCGCGTGATTTTAATAAATTTTATATTCTGCCATTTTAGGCAAATTTTGCAAGTGTTTAACCTTAGGATTTTTGATCGTTGCCCCCTTCGTGTAGTGAAAACGAGTGGATGTGATTCCTTCGCGTCGATCGTGTATGCGCGGGTGGTCGGTACGTGCGTGATTACGAGACGACGTCCGCGTGCGTAGCGTGCTTTTTGAGTTAGGAGCGTTTGAAGGCCGGAAAAGGTGTCATTTTGACGGCTTATTCGTTGGCACATATTGAGGAACGTAGTATTTTCTAGAATTATAGTAGATATTTTTGGGCTTATTAGGCATCTTCGATGGTTTTGCGGGTGAACTGGGCATGTGTGTCTACACTGCTCTCTTTTAGGGTTCTTGTACTGCAGTAATGGAAGATTATTGTAGCTATGACACGTCTCAATAGTGTAGGTGTAGATGCCAACGGCCATACCACGTTGAAAACACCTGGCGAACGGACGTGTTTTTGGAGCTCTCGGAAAAGGTTTTGTTCGGTTCGACCTTGTGCTTCCCTCCCGGCGATCGGCCTCGCGGTCGCTGGGCCCGGTGCCGAGTGTTTTCTCGGAAAAGTGATTTGCAGGAATACCTGCACGTGTTGGTGTTACGTGGTTTATATGTGGCCGTGCCTAGGTTTTCCTAGGCACGGAAAGGTTTGCGCAGGCTTGCGTGGTTGTGCAGTGTTGTGTTTTCTTTTGCTCCCGGTATGCCGGTTGAGAGAAAGAATACCGTGTTGATAACGGTTAATGGTTTGAATCGGTCCCCCTCCCCCCTTGAGGTACATCAATTCGTTGATGAAGTCCTCGGGCTACGGGCGGCCGAAATCCTAGGAATCCAGTTTGCCGCTCAGCGCTCCAAGTGTTTTGTGAAGTGCGCGAGTGAAGCAATAATGGGTAGAGTGTTAACGATGGCGGGGGCAGGGCTGGAATTCCCCACAAAGGGGTCGAGTTTGGGCCGTGCCACCCTGGAGGAGGCGTCGAAGAGGGCAAAGTTTGTGAAAGTGTGTCTCTTACCCTTCGAGGTTCCCAAAGAGGAGGTGGAGAAGGCTTTAATGAAGTATGGGAAGGTGCTACATTGTGAAGAGAATAGGTGGGGGGGGCAACTGCGTTATCAGTGCCCAACGGGGACTAGGACGGTGAAGATGATCATAGAATCGGAGATACCCAGTTATATTCCGGTTGATAATGAACGAGCTGTTATTTATTACGAGGGTCAGAAACAGACGTGTAGCAATTGTGGGAGTCCCGACCATATGCGAATTAGTTGCCCGAAGTCGAATCGGCAGGCTAGCTATGCCGATAAACTTAGAGGGCCGGTGCTGCAAGAGGAGAAGGAGGGGGATGAGATTTTGGTGGCCCTCCGGAGCGGAGAGGACGTGTCGCCGATGGAGGTCACAATGGCGGAAAAAAAGAGAAGAGGTGCGGAAATAAGGAGAGGGAGTAGCGGAGAAACGGACGGGGAAGGAGCAAGTGAGAGCGGTGAAGGGCAAAAAGAGGAAGGGGACGAGACAGCAGGGGCAGCACCGAAGCGGAAGAGGAGGAGGAGGAGGAGGTCGGTTGTAGAGGGAAATCGATATATGCTGGCCATAGACGACGCCGTAGCGGGCTTGGGGCAGAGTGGGGTGAGGAGCTCCCCGAGACCGAGAATGCAGGAGGAGGAGATAAGGGAAGCGGCCGTCGACGCCACCCCGACCCGCCTAATGGAGGAGGTGGGGGGGCGGTCGCGGGCTGCCGAGGACGACGCAGTTGGTTTGGAACGGAGGGGGGTGAGGAGATCGCCGGGACCGAAAATACAGGAGAAGGAGGTAAGAGAAGCGGCCGTCGACGCTACCCCGGCCCGCCTAATGGAGGAGGAGGGGGAGCGGCCGCGGGCTGCCAAGACCGACGCAGCTGTTTTGGGGCAGAGTGGGGTGAGGAGCTCCCCGGTATCGAGAATGAAGGAGGATGGGGTAAGAGAAGCAGCCGCCGACGCCACGCCGGCCCGCCTAATGAAGGAGGTGGGGGAGCGGTCGCGGGTTGCCAAGACCGACGCAGCGGGTTTGGGGCAGAGTGGGGGGAGGAGCTCCCCGGTATCGAGAATGAAGGAGGATGGGGTAAGAGCAGCAGCCGCCGACGCCACGCCGGCCCGCCTAATGAAGGAGGTGGGGGAGCGGTCGCGGGTTGCCAGGACCGACGCAGCGGGTTTGGGGCAGAGTGGGGTGAGGAGCTCCCCGGTATCGAGAATGGAGAAGGATGGGGTAAGAGAAGCAGCCGTCGATGCCACGCCGGCCCGCCTAATGAAGGAGGTGGGGGAGCGGTCGCGGGTTGCCAAGACCGACGCAGTGGGTTTGGGGCAGAGTGGGGTGAGGAGTTCCCAGGGATCGAGAATGAAGGAGGATGGGGTAAGAGCAGCAGTCGCCGTCTCCACGCCGGGCCGCCTAATGGAAGAGGTGGGGGAGCGGTCGCGGGCTGCCAAGACCGACGCAGCTGGTTTGGGGCAGAGTGGGGTGAGGAGCCCCCCGGTATCGAGAATGAAGGAGGATGGGGTAAGAGCAGCAGCCGCCGACGCCACGCCGGGCCGCCTAATGGAGGAGGTGGGGGAGCGGTCGCGTGCTGCCAAGACCGACGCAGCTGGTTTGGGGCAGAGTGGGGTGAGGAGCCCCCCGGTATCGAGAATGAAGGAGGACGGGGTAAGAGCAGCAGCCGCCGACGCCACGCCGGGCCGCCTAATGGAGGAGGTGGGGGAGCGGTCGCGTGCTGCCAAGACCGACGCAGCTGGTTTGGGGCAGAGGGGGGTGAGGAGCTCCCCGGTATCGAGAATGGAGAAGGATGGGGTAAGAGAAGCAGCCGTCGACGCCACGCCGGCCCGCCTAATGAAGGAGGTGGGGGAGCGATCGCGGGTTGCCAAGACTGACGCAGTGGGTTTGGGGCAGAGTGGGGTGAGGAGCTCCCCGGTATCGAGAATGGAGAAGGATGGGGTAAGAGAAGCAGCCGTCGACGCCACGCCGGCCCGCCTAATGAAGGAGGTGGGGGAGCGGTCGCGGGTTGCCAAGACCGACGCAGTGGGTTTGGGGCAGAGTGGGGTGAGGAGCTCCCCGGTATCGAGAATGGAGAAGGATGTGGTAAGAGAAGCAGCCGTCGACGCCACGCCGGCCCGCCTAATGAAGGAGGTGGGGGAGCGGTCGCGGGTTGCCAAGACCGACGCAGTGGGTTTGGGGCAGAGTGGGGTGAGGAGCTCCCCGGTATCGAGAATGAAGGAGGATGGGGTAAGAGCAGCAGCCGCCGTCGCCACGCCGGGCCGCCAAATGGAGGAGGTGGGGGAGCGGTCGCGGGCTGCCAAGACCGATGCAGCTGGTTTGGGGCGGAGTGGAGCGGGAAGCTCCACGGACTCCGAAAATAGAGGAGGAGGAGGAGGGGACTGACGAAAGCTACACGAGTTCGAGTTCGGAGGAGGAGGAGGAGGAGGAAGAGGAGGTGGAGGTGAACAAGGAAGCGGCCGCCGATAACACGTCGGAAAGCCACACGAACTCGAGTATGGAGGAGGGTTCGAGTACGGAGGAGGAGGAGGAGGGGACCAAGGAAGCGGCCGTCAAGGAATGAGTTTCTAAAATGTTTGGCGGATTTATCTCTGTAAAATGATGGTGTTATTTGTGTATAAGATGGACAAAATATGTTGTTTAGAATGGGGACCTTTATTAATTATTTATTAATTAGTCTAAAGTGTTTGTGAACAAATCCTTTAGTAACCAATAGTATCTGTTTCTGGCTCTCTTGTATATTTACGCAAGAAATATGCAATATGCTGTGTCTATATGTACTGTACTGTATCAAACTAAATAAATATCAATTGAAACAAAACACCGGTTCTCGTCCGATCACCGAAGTTAAGCAACGTCGGGCCCGGATAGTACTTGGATGGGTGACCGCCTGGGAACACCGGGTGCCGTTGGTTTTTTTTTGTTAAATCATTTTGAGAATCGGCGCATGAACATCACCAATGTGTCTGAACGGACGCAATAGACGAATGCTGGGTGGGGAAGTGGAGCATATTTTTTGTCTTTAAGTCTGTAGTCAGTGCTCCTTTGATTCAACATCATACCTAGCGCGACCAAATGGATGGTAATAATAACGAATGGTGGAAGAGAGATACTGCACGTGGGGTGGTGAGTCTGATGCCCACATGCCGATCTGAATCAGGAGTAAGTTTAAAGAAATGGATAGGCCGTTTTAGAGGTACATTTTTATGCACAAACGGATGTATCATGTTTTGAACAAGAAAGTTAAAAGGAGTGTTATTCACAATCAATGTGGCGTATGCTGTATGAAATCGGTCTCGCTAAGAAATTGCCACGTGTCGTCGTGTGCTTACGAAATCCTACAGACCCTCAGCAAACGGACGTCATCGGTAGGGCAGGGCGTGTCGTGGAAGCATTCAGTATGGGAAAAATGGTGCAACGGTGGAAGGGATGGTTGACCGGCGACACTCGTTAAACGCCCGTGTAGGGTGTAGTGAAAATGAAGTCTCCTCCGAAAAAATGAAGCGTCAGTGTGAATGGGTCGAGAAAGTGACATCGAATTAGATAGTGCTCATAATCAGATGCGACAGTGCGGAACGCAGGGTCCACTGAAACCTGGGTAGTGATGTCGTAATGGAACGTATTATGTCTTCCTTTTTCTAAATCGGTAAAATGTAACGTTCTGAATTTTCGGGTGAATTGTGCGTGCGGCTCTCGTGGAATGTTGAACATCGTGTCCTCTAACGGGGAAGAATCGTGAAATGGGTGTAAATTAGTCGCTGATCCTGTAAAGTCAGCGGTATATCCATCCAATTTGACGAAGGTAAACTGTGGCGTAAAGGAGAAAGAGAATGATGGGACATTTTAACATGTTTTCATTAGCGGTACGGAATCTTGCATGTCTCACGCAACGGCACTTAGTTTGCTATCAGATGAAAATCTCGGGAATTGGCTCGCGTTTTTCTAATGGTGCTATAAGTAGACATTCTGAACAGCCACGACGGGAATCCGTATTATCTAGCGAGAGAGTATGAAATATGCCGCACGTGAATTCATTCGAACAGTGGGAGTAATGAATATTGAATCAGAGGATCCTGGCTCATGTAAAACATGCAAAATTTTTCCCGTAAGGCATCGGCCACAAGCTATCCGTACGCCTCATTTTTCCTCCGTGCAGCAGTTACTTCTCCCAAAAAACTCGGGCCCAGTACAGGTTAACCGAGGAGAGTAAACGTAATGCTTTTTGGAAGTTTCTGCTACGATTTTCTTACGTAACAACAATTTCTGCGACAGCAATACCTCGGTACTGGACGAAATGATCTCTGGGCTCGGGTATAACAAGTACGTCTTCTTCAAATGCCTGAAGTCGGTTGCTGGTCCGCCGAAGTCACTAATTTCAGGAATTGAATATCGACAACGCTATATAAACCTAAGTTTGATCGACCACTTGTGCAGTTATGTTCGTACGTGAAACGAGCGGCGTCGTCAAAAAATAGTACAGCGTGGGCGAATAAAAGGAAACATCGTAGAAACACTGTGGGGAAAAGTGTTCAAAGGACTCGATTTCCTCTGTAACGTCTTCGCCGGAAAAGAATGTGGTTTTCAATGTACATTCCAGATGGGAATAATTTCCCATCGTCTACGTGTAACCTTTTCGCGTTGCGATTTGTTCGTGGAACAAAGACAATTGTCCGCTATGATTTTTCATCCATGGAATGTTATCTGCACATATTTCCGTAGCCTGTTCTCCATGCACGCGGGAAGGAATTCCATTAATTTGCACGAATAATTTTACAACATTCATCTCCCCGCACTATTATTTGGGAAATATGACGAAAAGAAGTTTCATCGAGTACCCTCTGGCCAATTAACCGTGTCAGGTTTACATGCAACGTATCGAGGGACTCCATCGACTGATCTGTAAGCTAACGTAAACGTCGAGTGGTATCATAATCGCCAACGGCCACACCACGTTGAAAACACCGGTTCTCGTCCGATCACCGAAGTTAAGCAGCGTCGGGCCCGGATAGTACTTGGATGGGTGACCGCCTGGGAACACCGGGTGCCGTTGGTTTTTTTTTATTAGTTCATTTGGAAGTCGCAGGGAAGGATAGATGTGACAAAGCAAAAAGTTCAATCTCGTGAAAAGATTCATGGCCCTGAGAAGGGCCGTTAGGACGTTGCCACGCTACCAAGAATGATTTACTTGGAGCTGGTGTACTTGGTCACGGCCTTCGTGCCCTCAGACACGGCGTGCTTCGCGAGCTCTCCGGGTAGCAAGAGCCTGACTGCGGTCTGGACCTCCCGGGATGTGATGGTGGACCTCTTGTTGTAGTGCGCCAAACGAGATGCTTCCGCGGCGATTCTCTCGAAGATGTCGTTGACGAATGAGTTCATGATGCTCATAGCCTTGCTCGAGATTCCCGTGTCGGGATGGACCTGCTTCAGGACCTTGTAGATGTAGATCGCGTAGCTCTCCTTCCTCTTCCGTTTCTTCTTCTTATCTCCCTTGGAGATGTTCTTCTGGGCCTTCCCGGCCTTCTTCGCTGCCTTTCCGCTCGTCTTGGGTGGCATGTCGATTCCGCAATTAGACTCGAATGTGTGTTTTGCCGTCCAATTCCAAGGAACCTGGGTTTCTCCCTTCCCAGGTGTTTCTGGCGCCTTTCCAGCGTCTGCTACTAAGGCGGATGCGCTCTCGTATGGTTTCTCAGGGTGTCGTTATTTCAGTGCGTTCTACTGCAGCCTTGGCCGCTTTGATGGAGGGAGGTTGGCTGCGATGTCCGTACTCGCTATGGGACGCTTGTGGCGGTCCCACGGCATGACGGTGATCGCAGCCAGCCTGCTGATCTCCCGATGAGTGGAGTCTTCTGCTCTGCCGAAGAATTCCGTGGAGATTCTCGGCAGGAGGACGTCAAGGGGCTCCAAATTCCCGTCTCGGTGCATCCTGTCCACGCGATCGTAGCGGCCGCGATTCAGGATCCACCGAAGTGCAGTGTTCTGCACCACCTGGATTCTCTGGAGGGTCGACTTGGGCACTCCCGACCATACAGGAGCTGCATACGTGATGACGGGCAGCACGCAGCTCCTGTAGAGTCGTCTTCTCGTGTCCATGCTCAGCACCGGCGGTTGCAAAATCGGCCGGAGCCGAATCAGCGCCGCCAGTGCTTTTGCACGGACACTTTCTGCTTGCTGCTTCCACAGCAGCTTCTGGTCCAGCAGCACTCCGAGGTAACGGACTTCGGACTCCCACGGGATGTGGGTCCCGTTCACCACCAGACGGCCGACTCCATGCGACGCTCCTTTGGAGGGATGGAACATGATGGCCTTCGTTTTTCCGGCGTTGACCCGGATACGCCATCTACGATACCAACGGGTGAGATCGTAGATGGCATCCTGAAGGCCATCAGCTGCCGCCCATCCCTGCATGGATCTGGTCAGGAGCGCCGCGTCGTCTGCATAGAGGGACAGGACCGTGTTATACCCATGATCCCGGGGGATGTCGTGGGTATACACGTTGAATAGAATCGGCCCGAGGACAGAACCCTGAGGCACGCCAGCATTGACACGCTGGATGCCGGATTCCGCCCCGAGCCAACTCACGCTGAATGTCCTGTCCCTCAAGTAATCCCGGATCAGCCTCAGGATCCAATCCGGGAAGTGGAGTCGGCTCATCTTCAACAGGAGGCCCTGATGCCACACTCGGTCAAAGGCCTTCGAGATGTCGAAGAAGGCCCCCGCGACCGATTGTTTCCTGTTGAAGGCGTCGGTGATGAAGTCCGTTGTTCTCGCCAGCTGCTGGACCGTGGAGTGCCCTTCGCGGAAGCCAAACTGCTCATCCGGGAGGATTTCAGCCTCCCTGATGAACTCGCAGATTGGCCACCGCAATAGTCGTTCGAAGATCTTGCCGAATCCGTCTAGAAGTGAGATCGGCCGGAACTCATCCGGTCCGAGCTCGTCCTTCGTCGACGTCTTCGGCAGACAGGTGATCTTCGCCCTCTTCCAGGTGAACGGGAAATAGGAGATCCTGACGCAGCCGTTGAATATGCTGGTCAGGTACACCGCTGCGGCCCTCGGAAGTTGCCGGATGATGGCGTTGGAGATGCCATCGGCGCCCGGCGCCCTCCGGAGGTGCAGTCGGCGTATTACTCCCTTGACGTCCTTCTCGCTGAAGCAGGGGATGTTCGCCTCGTCCAATGGTCCGTCGTCGACGAACGCCGTGGACTCCGCGAACTCCTGCTCAGCGGCAGAAGACTCTCTGGTGGCTGGATTCGGCGTGAATACTCCTGCCAGGTATTCCGCCAATATCTCAGCCTTCTCATCGGGAGATGCAGCAACCCTCCCTCTGTGGACGACGAGTGGATCTCGCCTGCTGGTGCCTTTCAGCTGTCGGACGACCCGCCAAACCGGTGCGTCGTCCTCAGCTCCTTCAGAGACTCTCGCCAGGTGAGCTTCCCAGGAATCCCGACGTACGTCCCGAAGCGCGGAGCGCACTTCGTCGTTCATCCTGTTCAGCTCCTGCCGGAGATCTGCAGTCCTCACCTGCTGCCATCTCCTCCGGATGTTGTTCCGCCGCTGAATCAGGTGCCGCACGCCGTTGGGCAGTGGTATTCTGACCTGTGGCGGCTGCACCGTCTTCAGCGGGATGGAGGCATCGATGGCAGCGTTGACGGTGTTGGTGAGATGCTCGACCATTCGGTCCGCAGCATCTCTGTCGGTGGGCACTAGATGATCTCTCGGCAGATTCCCGGCGATCGTCTTTCTGAAGGTTTCCCAGCAGGCGTTGGACATATCACGTACCTCCCTCGGCGCCACGTTGTCAACGACGGCACCAAGGGTGAGTAGCGTCGGGTAGTGGTCCGACGACAAATCGACGCACGCGTGCATGCGGAGAGACTCCCGGACATCGCGGGTGACTGCGATGTCAAGAATGTCTCCCCGCTCGTGCGTCGCCGTCCTCGGCGCCACCACCACAAGTCCCTCGTCGTCCACGAATTGGCGCAGTCGTCGACCCCGGGGATTGGTGACCAAGGAATGCCAATCAGGATGTTTGGCATTCAGGTCGCCAAGGAGGATGCCCGGTCCAGTCGCCTCCAGGAGCGGCTGGAAGACATCCTCATCCCAGGGTCTCGCCGGAGGATAGTACATTGATGTCACCCTGTACCACCTCCCGGCGACCTTGATGTCCACCGACACCGCTTCCACAGATGCATGCGTGTGAGCACGGCATGCCCTGTGTTGCACGGCCCGGCGGACCAAGATCGCCGCTCCTCCCGCAGCAGGTCCTGGTGTTACCCGGTCGGCCCGATAGATGGTCCATCCGGGCACTTTCCAGGAGTCCGACGGCCGCAGCCACGTCTCCTGGATGCAGGCTACGTCCGCAGACTTCTGCTGCAGGAAGTTCCTCAACTCCTCCGTCTTCCGGAGGACGCCGCGTGCGTTCCACTGCGCCAGGATGGTGGGTTTACTTCTTCTCCCCATGGTTGGTGGCGAAGATTCCATCCTGGCTCAGGAGGCTCTCAAGCACGGCCAGCAGGGCCACGCCTTCCGGGGAGGTGATGAAGGGCCGAAGGCTCTGGCACACTGCAAGCAGCGTGCTCTTGAGCTGCGGCGCGGCGGTCGATGTCGGCGTGGTGGATGGCGGCGTCGGCTCCGACGTGGCAGGCGTCGGTGCCTCCACCGCAAGAAATATGCAATATGCTGTGTCTATATGTACTGTACTGTATCAAACTAAATAAATATCAATTGAAACAAAACACCGGTTCTCGTCCGATCACCGAAGTTAAGCAACGTCGGGCCCGGATAGTACTTGGATGGGTGACCGCCTGGGAACACCGGGTGCCGTTGGTTTTTTTTTGTTAAATCATTTTGAGAATCGGCGCATGAACATCACCAATGTGTCTGAACGGACGCAATAGACGAATGCTGGGTGGGGAAGTGGAGCATATTTTTTGTCTTTAAGTCTGTAGTCAGTGCTCCTTTGATTCAACATCATACCTAGCGCGACCAAATGGATGGTAATAATAACGAATGGTGGAAGAGAGATACTGCACGTGGGGTGGTGAGTCTGATGCCCACATGCCGATCTGAATCAGGAGTAAGTTTAAAGAAATGGATAGGCCGTTTTAGAGGTACATTTTTATGCACAAACGGATGTATCATGTTTTGAACAAGAAAGTTAAAAGGAGTGTTATTCACAATCAATGTGGCGTATGCTGTATGAAATCGGTCTCGCTAAGAAATTGCCACGTGTCGTCGTGTGCTTACGAAATCCTACAGACCCTCAGCAAACGGACGTCATCGGTAGGGCAGGGCGTGTCGTGGAAGCATTCAGTATGGGAAAAATGGTGCAACGGTGGAAGGGATGGTTGACCGGCGACACTCGTTAAACGCCCGTGTAGGGTGTAGTGAAAATGAAGTCTCCTCCGAAAAAATGAAGCGTCAGTGTGAATGGGTCGAGAAAGTGACATCGAATTAGATAGTGCTCATAATCAGATGCGACAGTGCGGAACGCAGGGTCCACTGAAACCTGGGTAGTGATGTCGTAATGGAACGTATTATGTCTTCCTTTTTCTAAATCGGTAAAATGTAACGTTCTGAATTTTCGGGTGAATTGTGCGTGCGGCTCTCGTGGAATGTTGAACATCGTGTCCTCTAACGGGGAAGAATCGTGAAATGGGTGTAAATTAGTCGCTGATCCTGTAAAGTCAGCGGTATATCCATCCAATTTGACGAAGGTAAACTGTGGCGTAAAGGAGAAAGAGAATGATGGGACATTTTAACATGTTTTCATTAGCGGTACGGAATCTTGCATGTCTCACGCAACGGCACTTAGTTTGCTATCAGATGAAAATCTCGGGAATTGGCTCGCGTTTTTCTAATGGTGCTATAAGTAGACATTCTGAACAGCCACGACGGGAATCCGTATTATCTAGCGAGAGAGTATGAAATATGCCGCACGTGAATTCATTCGAACAGTGGGAGTAATGAATATTGAATCAGAGGATCCTGGCTCATGTAAAACATGCAAAATTTTTCCCGTAAGGCATCGGCCACAAGCTATCCGTACGCCTCATTTTTCCTCCGTGCAGCAGTTACTTCTCCCAAAAAACTCGGGCCCAGTACAGGTTAACCGAGGAGAGTAAACGTAATGCTTTTTGGAAGTTTCTGCTACGATTTTCTTACGTAACAACAATTTCTGCGACAGCAATACCTCGGTACTGGACGAAATGATCTCTGGGCTCGGGTATAACAAGTACGTCTTCTTCAAATGCCTGAAGTCGGTTGCTGGTCCGCCGAAGTCACTAATTTCAGGAATTGAATATCGACAACGCTATATAAACCTAAGTTTGATCGACCACTTGTGCAGTTATGTTCGTACGTGAAACGAGCGGCGTCGTCAAAAAATAGTACAGCGTGGGCGAATAAAAGGAAACATCGTAGAAACACTGTGGGGAAAAGTGTTCAAAGGACTCGATTTCCTCTGTAACGTCTTCGCCGGAAAAGAATGTGGTTTTCAATGTACATTCCAGATGGGAATAATTTCCCATCGTCTACGTGTAACCTTTTCGCGTTGCGATTTGTTCGTGGAACAAAGACAATTGTCCGCTATGATTTTTCATCCATGGAATGTTATCTGCACATATTTCCGTAGCCTGTTCTCCATGCACGCGGGAAGGAATTCCATTAATTTGCACGAATAATTTTACAACATTCATCTCCCCGCACTATTATTTGGGAAATATGACGAAAAGAAGTTTCATCGAGTACCCTCTGGCCAATTAACCGTGTCAGGTTTACATGCAACGTATCGAGGGACTCCATCGACTGATCTGTAAGCTAACGTAAACGTCGAGTGGTATCATAATCGCCAACGGCCACACCACGTTGAAAACACCGGTTCTCGTCCGATCACCGAAGTTAAGCAGCGTCGGGCCCGGATAGTACTTGGATGGGTGACCGCCTGGGAACACCGGGTGCCGTTGGTTTTTTTTTATTAGTTCATTTGGAAGTCGCAGGGAAGGATAGATGTGACAAAGCAAAAAGTTCAATCTCGTGAAAAGATTCATGGCCCTGAGAAGGGCCGTTAGGACGTTGCCACGCTACCAAGAATGATTTACTTGGAGCTGGTGTACTTGGTCACGGCCTTCGTGCCCTCAGACACGGCGTGCTTCGCGAGCTCTCCGGGTAGCAAGAGCCTGACTGCGGTCTGGACCTCCCGGGATGTGATGGTGGACCTCTTGTTGTAGTGCGCCAAACGAGATGCTTCCGCGGCGATTCTCTCGAAGATGTCGTTGACGAATGAGTTCATGATGCTCATAGCCTTGCTCGAGATTCCCGTGTCGGGATGGACCTGCTTCAGGACCTTGTAGATGTAGATCGCGTAGCTCTCCTTCCTCTTCCGTTTCTTCTTCTTATCTCCCTTGGAGATGTTCTTCTGGGCCTTCCCGGCCTTCTTCGCTGCCTTTCCGCTCGTCTTGGGTGGCATGTCGATTCCGCAATTAGACTCGAATGTGTGTTTTGCCGTCCAATTCCAAGGAACCTGGGTTTCTCCCTTCCCAGGTGTTTCTGGCGCCTTTCCAGCGTCTGCTACTAAGGCGGATGCGCTCTCGTATGGTTTCTCAGGGTGTCGTTATTTCAGTGCGTTCTACTGCAGCCTTGGCCGCTTTGATGGAGGGAGGTTGGCTGCGATGTCCGTACTCGCTATGGGACGCTTGTGGCGGTCCCACGGCATGACGGTGATCGCAGCCAGCCTGCTGATCTCCCGATGAGTGGAGTCTTCTGCTCTGCCGAAGAATTCCGTGGAGATTCTCGGCAGGAGGACGTCAAGGGGCTCCAAATTCCCGTCTCGGTGCATCCTGTCCACGCGATCGTAGCGGCCGCGATTCAGGATCCACCGAAGTGCAGTGTTCTGCACCACCTGGATTCTCTGGAGGGTCGACTTGGGCACTCCCGACCATACAGGAGCTGCATACGTGATGACGGGCAGCACGCAGCTCCTGTAGAGTCGTCTTCTCGTGTCCATGCTCAGCACCGGCGGTTGCAAAATCGGCCGGAGCCGAATCAGCGCCGCCAGTGCTTTTGCACGGACACTTTCTGCTTGCTGCTTCCACAGCAGCTTCTGGTCCAGCAGCACTCCGAGGTAACGGACTTCGGACTCCCACGGGATGTGGGTCCCGTTCACCACCAGACGGCCGACTCCATGCGACGCTCCTTTGGAGGGATGGAACATGATGGCCTTCGTTTTTCCGGCGTTGACCCGGATACGCCATCTACGATACCAACGGGTGAGATCGTAGATGGCATCCTGAAGGCCATCAGCTGCCGCCCATCCCTGCATGGATCTGGTCAGGAGCGCCGCGTCGTCTGCATAGAGGGACAGGACCGTGTTATACCCATGATCCCGGGGGATGTCGTGGGTATACACGTTGAATAGAATCGGCCCGAGGACAGAACCCTGAGGCACGCCAGCATTGACACGCTGGATGCCGGATTCCGCCCCGAGCCAACTCACGCTGAATGTCCTGTCCCTCAAGTAATCCCGGATCAGCCTCAGGATCCAATCCGGGAAGTGGAGTCGGCTCATCTTCAACAGGAGGCCCTGATGCCACACTCGGTCAAAGGCCTTCGAGATGTCGAAGAAGGCCCCCGCGACCGATTGTTTCCTGTTGAAGGCGTCGGTGATGAAGTCCGTTGTTCTCGCCAGCTGCTGGACCGTGGAGTGCCCTTCGCGGAAGCCAAACTGCTCATCCGGGAGGATTTCAGCCTCCCTGATGAACTCGCAGATTGGCCACCGCAATAGTCGTTCGAAGATCTTGCCGAATCCGTCTAGAAGTGAGATCGGCCGGAACTCATCCGGTCCGAGCTCGTCCTTCGTCGACGTCTTCGGCAGACAGGTGATCTTCGCCCTCTTCCAGGTGAACGGGAAATAGGAGATCCTGACGCAGCCGTTGAATATGCTGGTCAGGTACACCGCTGCGGCCCTCGGAAGTTGCCGGATGATGGCGTTGGAGATGCCATCGGCGCCCGGCGCCCTCCGGAGGTGCAGTCGGCGTATTACTCCCTTGACGTCCTTCTCGCTGAAGCAGGGGATGTTCGCCTCGTCCAATGGTCCGTCGTCGACGAACGCCGTGGACTCCGCGAACTCCTGCTCAGCGGCAGAAGACTCTCTGGTGGCTGGATTCGGCGTGAATACTCCTGCCAGGTATTCCGCCAATATCTCAGCCTTCTCATCGGGAGATGCAGCAACCCTCCCTCTGTGGACGACGAGTGGATCTCGCCTGCTGGTGCCTTTCAGCTGTCGGACGACCCGCCAAACCGGTGCGTCGTCCTCAGCTCCTTCAGAGACTCTCGCCAGGTGAGCTTCCCAGGAATCCCGACGTACGTCCCGAAGCGCGGAGCGCACTTCGTCGTTCATCCTGTTCAGCTCCTGCCGGAGATCTGCAGTCCTCACCTGCTGCCATCTCCTCCGGATGTTGTTCCGCCGCTGAATCAGGTGCCGCACGCCGTTGGGCAGTGGTATTCTGACCTGTGGCGGCTGCACCGTCTTCAGCGGGATGGAGGCATCGATGGCAGCGTTGACGGTGTTGGTGAGATGCTCGACCATTCGGTCCGCAGCATCTCTGTCGGTGGGCACTAGATGATCTCTCGGCAGATTCCCGGCGATCGTCTTTCTGAAGGTTTCCCAGCAGGCGTTGGACATATCACGTACCTCCCTCGGCGCCACGTTGTCAACGACGGCACCAAGGGTGAGTAGCGTCGGGTAGTGGTCCGACGACAAATCGACGCACGCGTGCATGCGGAGAGACTCCCGGACATCGCGGGTGACTGCGATGTCAAGAATGTCTCCCCGCTCGTGCGTCGCCGTCCTCGGCGCCACCACCACAAGTCCCTCGTCGTCCACGAATTGGCGCAGTCGTCGACCCCGGGGATTGGTGACCAAGGAATGCCAATCAGGATGTTTGGCATTCAGGTCGCCAAGGAGGATGCCCGGTCCAGTCGCCTCCAGGAGCGGCTGGAAGACATCCTCATCCCAGGGTCTCGCCGGAGGATAGTACATTGATGTCACCCTGTACCACCTCCCGGCGACCTTGATGTCCACCGACACCGCTTCCACAGATGCATGCGTGTGAGCACGGCATGCCCTGTGTTGCACGGCCCGGCGGACCAAGATCGCCGCTCCTCCCGCAGCAGGTCCTGGTGTTACCCGGTCGGCCCGATAGATGGTCCATCCGGGCACTTTCCAGGAGTCCGACGGCCGCAGCCACGTCTCCTGGATGCAGGCTACGTCCGCAGACTTCTGCTGCAGGAAGTTCCTCAACTCCTCCGTCTTCCGGAGGACGCCGCGTGCGTTCCACTGCGCCAGGATGGTGGGTTTACTTCTTCTCCCCATGGTTGGTGGCGAAGATTCCATCCTGGCTCAGGAGGCTCTCAAGCACGGCCAGCAGGGCCACGCCTTCCGGGGAGGTGATGAAGGGCCGAAGGCTCTGGCACACTGCAAGCAGCGTGCTCTTGAGCTGCGGCGCGGCGGTCGATGTCGGCGTGGTGGATGGCGGCGTCGGCTCCGACGTGGCAGGCGTCGGTGCCTCCACCGCTGGCGGTGCTGCGGCTGTCGGCAGAGCGGCTGCAGTCGTCATCTCCTGGCTGCTGCCCTTCTTCTTCTTCTGCCGCTTCACCCGCTTTTTCTCCTGGTCAGCTGGCGGCGGTGTCGTCGCGGCTGCTGAGGAGCTGGGCTCCTCGACGGCTGGGACGGCGTCCACTTCCATCTCCTCGGGGACCCCCCGCAACGCCAGGTTGTAGGGGAGCTCCTTGGACGCCATCCGCGACGGCGCCTTCGCCTTCTGCCCGGCTGCAGTCACCGATGGCGCTGGCTGCTGCACCGCGGTCGTTGGGCCAGATGGCCTCTGCACCGCGGGCGTTGGGCCAGCTGGCCGCTGCTTTGCTGCTGCTGGTGGAGACGGCTTTGCTGGTGGTCTGGGGCCTTTACCGCCTCGGATTCGCTCTAGTGCCTCCAAGTACACCGGACACCTGTGAGATGCTGCCGTGTGCGAGCCACCGCAATTGCAGCAGGTGGCTTGGTCGTGCACCGTCAGCGTGCACTCATCTCCCAGGTGCGGTCCGGTGCATCGGAAGCACCGTGGCTTGCACCGGCAAGACACGGCGACATGCCCGAAGCGGTTGCAGCGGCGACACTGCATCGGCCCCTTCTCACCCCGGAAGGCCTCTATGACAACTCTGTCGTGGCAGAGTTGTCTGATCTCTGTCGGCGGGACGGCAGCCGGCGTCTTGACAAGATTCACAATGAATCTGTCAATACCGACCAGCTTACCGCCCTCCGACACCTTCATCTGCCGGAAGCCTCTCACCTCGTAGCCCTTGGCTTCCAGTGCAGAGGTGATAAGCGCCTGAGACCGCCACCTCGACAGACCCTTGATCAGGTACCGGATGCCCGGTACCCTCTCAAGAGGCTGAGAGTGCCACTCGACCTGGAGAGAGTCGAGAGTGTCGGTCGCCTTCCGGTGCATCTCCGCCGTCTCCACGGTCAGCCGCACCGACGTCCGCCGGACGTCAAAGGCGAAGTCATCGCCGATGGAGGCCTCCAGTGCCTTCGTCACCTCCTCCATCTTCTGCACTCCGATCATGACGATCGGGTTGGGCCGCTTGGCAGTTTTCGCGACCGGCTCCGGCTTCTGCCGTTTCCGGGACGCTACTTCCTGCCAGTCGCCCTCGCCGTCCTCGCCATCGGAGATGGAGGCCGCCCAGTCGTCCTTCTCCGTCGGTCCCGGTGGTGGTGAAGGCCCGTCCTTCTCCATCGGGTCCATCTTCCTCTTCCTCTGGCCCTGAGAGGGGAGAGAAAGAGAGGCGGGTCCCGAGGCGGTTGCCTCGGCGTCGCCTTCAGGAGCAGCGGTGGCTGCGAGAGGCGGAGCGGGAGTGACGGCAGGCGGCGGGGTCGGTTCGGCTGCGGCGGCAGGTGCCTTCGCAGGCTTCCCCTTCCCTTTCTTCCTGCTTTTCTCTCCCGACTTTTGGCCCTGAAGAGGGCCGTTGCTTGCTGCGACGGCAGGGACCAAGCTGGCCTTCTTGGCGGCATCGGAGGCGGCTGCCTTCGATGAAGCGCCCTTCCGGCCAGCCTTCGTCCCCTCCTTCTCCTCATGGCCCTGAAGAGGGCCGTTGCTCTTTCCGGCTTTCACCGACGAGAGCTTGGTGGATGCCCGGCTCGGATCCGCCGGACCAGCCGGCTTCTCCTTACCGAACATCGCCATCAGTTCGGTCTTTGTCATCTTCCCGAAGGTTGATGTCGAAGACGGGCCGACGCTCAGAGAGCGGGACCTGGGGGATGGACCAGCCATTCCCCCGTCATCGCCGTCAGCAGCTTCCATGGCAAGGTGCAAGCACACTCACCGAACGCAGAGTCTTCCAATAGTCACCAGTAGGCTTTCTCGTACTAACTCCCTGTTGTGTGTGTTTTGCCGAAACCGTGTCCTGGACTATCAGACGCACACGACGCACCGCGCGACGGTGACTCACCCCACGCGTCACCGTAACTCGATACCTCTGCTCCCAATTCGACCGACGCCTATAAACGCGAAACCCCACGATTGAAAGTCATTCTGCCGAAAGGCCCAAGCCGCACCGTCGATATACGAGTCATCGCAACATGTCAGGACGAGGCAAAGGAGGCAAGGTGAAGGGGAAGTCCAAGTCCCGCTCTAGCAGGGCCGGGCTTCAGTTCCCGGTGGGTCGTATCCACCGTCTGTTGCGCAAGGGCAACTACGCCGAGCGTGTCGGAGCGGGCGCCCCCGTCTATCTCGCTGCCGTCATGGAGTACCTGGCCGCCGAAGTCCTCGAGTTGGCAGGAAACGCCGCCAGGGACAACAAAAAGACCCGAATCATTCCTCGACACTTACAACTAGCGATCAGGAACGACGAGGAGTTGAACAAGCTCCTATCCGGCGTCACGATCGCCCAGGGTGGTGTCCTCCCCAACATCCAGGCCGTACTTCTGCCAAAGAAAACCGAGAAGAAGGCTTAGGTCTCCTCTCATCTCGTACTTAAAATTGTCCTTTTTAGGACACCAAAGTATAACATCGTGCACACTCGTCCTATAGTTTAGAATTTTTTTTTAAAATAAAGTTAAACTAATAGTTGGATACTTCACTCGTAAGATGATCGGTGGTTTCTTCTTTTGACATAGGTCCCGTAGTATCTCAGTACTCTACGTACCTGTTTCATTAGAACAGCGTTAAACCCGAGGAAAAAGACTCGAAACGAAGTAATTCATTCTTAGGGAGACGTGACATTGGATGCTCAACGAGGTCCTTCGTTCCAGTTTTGCGGGGCGACGAAGGTCGCGTGCCTCGCCCACTGGGAAACACCCTTGATATGGCTTTCAGGGTGATAGGGTAGAAAACAATTTTTTATTGTCCTGGGACATTACATTGCTTCATATGGAGTACATACAAAACCAAAATATTAAGTCATACCACAAAAAAAAAAATTTAAAAAACTCCCATCTCATCGGAGAACAATGTAAGATGACAATAACATGAAGTCTTTATACCAATATTATGTTAAAACAAATTTACAATCTGTAATGCGTATAAATAAGAAAAATTGGTACGTAGATACTGCCTCATTTTCATTACATACTTTCCGTTGCAGGTTTGCAGTGCCTCCCGGAGTTTGAAGGACATCCGTTCCACCGTGGCCGCTTTCCAGTTTTCTTTCTTTATTATTATTGCAATGTATCATATTTACAGTTCCAATAAAACTTTGCTCGATTTCCATTATTTCGCAGCTAAGGCACCAGTCTTAAGAAGGTAAGTGCTTAAGACCTCGTTATCATTTCCTACAGGAAGAAACAAATGTCTACTTCGAATTGAATACCATTCCCGGTTACTCTAAATGTGTAAGGTACCCTACCCATATCAGAAGCACAGTATGTATGCCCGGACTAGGTGGTGAATAGAGCGGTGAGAGGCAGGGGGTGTACCAGCAATGGTAGGTGGCCGCAGAGAATGAAAGTCAATTTTTGGGAAATATAGCAAAGTGAAACTTCATATGAATCAACTCGGGGATTAAATTCATGGTTATCAAAGCATAGGATCATTTTAAGAGAATTTGTCAGTCCTAAAAAGGACTATTTGCTTATTGCCAGTAGATGTTATTGGCAGATGAGTCGGAAATACAGTCTAACCGCCGAACCCGTACAGGGTGCGTCCCTGTCTCTTCAGGGCGTAGACGACGTCCATGGCGGTCACCGTCTTCCTCTTGGCGTGTTCGGTGTATGTGACGGCATCTCGGATGACGTTCTCAAGGAACACCTTGAGGACGCCACGCGTCTCCTCGTAGATGAGACCGGAGATACGTTTCACTCCTCCACGACGAGCGAGACGGCGAATGGCGGGCTTCGTAATACCCTGGATGTTATCTCTCAAAACCTTGCGGTGACGTTTTGCGCCTCCTTTCCCCAGTCCTTTTCCTCCCTTTCCGCGACCGGTCATCTTTATCTAATGTAGTAGCTGAGTGAGGTGCTCTGCTGAGTGAGGTTCAGCGAGGAGTCACCTCTTTTTATAGCGTATGTTCGTAAAACGTTCCTTCTCCACCAATCGCGTCCCGAGGCGCAAAGAGTTGAGGGGGGAGTTCAATTTCAAATTAGGGGACACGGGCGGCTCTGCACTAACGATTTTCGTGTAGCTTTACAATGGCACGTACGAAGCAGACCGCTCGCAAGTCCACCGGAGGCAAAGCCCCCAGGAAGCAGCTGGCTACCAAGGCCGCTCGCAAGAGCGCGCCGGCCACCGGAGGAGTGAAGAAGCCCCATAGGTACAGGCCCGGAACCGTGGCACTCCGTGAGATCAGGAGATACCAAAAGAGCACCGTCCAATTCCAAGGAACCTGGGTTTCTCCCTTCCCAGGTGTTTCTGGCGCCTTTCCAGCGTCTGCTACTAAGGCGGATGCGCTCTCGTATGGTTTCTCAGGGTGTCGTTATTTCAGTGCGTTCTACTGCAGCCTTGGCCGCTTTGATGGAGGGAGGTTGGCTGCGATGTCCGTACTCGCTATGGGACGCTTGTGGCGGTCCCACGGCATGACGGTGATCGCAGCCAGCCTGCTGATCTCCCGATGAGTGGAGTCTTCTGCTCTGCCGAAGAATTCCGTGGAGATTCTCGGCAGGAGGACGTCAAGGGGCTCCAATTTCCCGTCTCGGTGCATCCTGTCCACGCGATCGTAGCGGCCGCGATTCAGGATCCACCGAAGTGCAGTGTTCTGCACCACCTGGATTCTCTGGAGGGTCGACTTGGGCACTCCCGACCATACAGGAGCTGCATACGTGATGACGGGCAGCACGCAGCTCCTGTAGAGTCGTCTTCTCGTGTCCATGCTCAGCACCGGCGGTTGCAAAATCGGCCGGAGCCGAATCAGCGCCGCCAGTGCTTTTGCACGGACACTTTCTGCTTGCTGCTTCCACAGCAGCTTCTGGTCCAGCAGCACTCCGAGGTAACGGACTTCGGACTCCCACGGGATGTGGGTCCCGTTCACCACCAGACGGCCGACTCCATGCGACGCTCCTTTGGAGGGATGGAACATGATGGCCTTCGTTTTTCCGGCGTTGACCCGGATACGCCATCTACGATACCAACGGGTGAGATCGTAGATGGCATCCTGAAGGCCATCAGCTGCCGCCCATCCCTGCATGGATCTGGTCAGGAGCGCCGCGTCGTCTGCATAGAGGGACAGGACCGTGTTATACCCATGATCCCGGGGGATGTCGTGGGTATACACGTTGAATAGAATCGGCCCGAGGACAGAACCCTGAGGCACGCCAGCATTGACACGCTGGATGCCGGATTCCGCCCCGAGCCAACTCACGCTGAATGTCCTGTCCCTCAAGTAATCCCGGATCAGCCTCAGGATCCAATCCGGGAAGTGGAGTCGGCTCATCTTCAACAGGAGGCCCTGATGCCACACTCGGTCAAAGGCCTTCGAGATGTCGAAGAAGGCCCCCGCGACCGATTGTTTCCTGTTGAAGGCGTCGGTGATGAAGTCCGTTGTTCTCGCCAGCTGCTGGACCGTGGAGTGCCCTTCGCGGAAGCCAAACTGCTCATCCGGGAGGATTTCAGCCTCCCTGATGAACTCGCAGATTGGCCACCGCAATAGTCGTTCGAAGATCTTGCCGAATCCGTCTAGAAGTGAGATCGGCCGGAACTCATCCGGTCCGAGCTCGTCCTTCGTCGACGTCTTCGGCAGACAGGTGATCTTCGCCCTCTTCCAGGTGAACGGGAAATAGGAGATCCTGACGCAGCCGTTGAATATGCTGGTCAGGTACACCGCTGCGGCCCTCGGAAGTTGCCGGATGATGGCGTTGGAGATGCCATCGGCGCCCGGCGCCCTCCGGAGGTGCAGTCGGCGTATTACTCCCTTGACGTCCTTCTCGCTGAAGCAGGGGATGTTCGCCTCGTCCAATGGTCCGTCGTCGACGAACGCCGTGGACTCCGCGAACTCCTGCTCAGCGGCAGAAGACTCTCTGGTGGCTGGATTCGGCGTGAATACTCCTGCCAGGTATTCCGCCAATATCTCAGCCTTCTCATCGGGAGATGCAGCAACCCTCCCTCTGTGGACGACGAGTGGATCTCGCCTGCTGGTGCCTTTCAGCTGTCGGACGACCCGCCAAACCGGTGCGTCGTCCTCAGCTCCTTCAGAGACTCTCGCCAGGTGAGCTTCCCAGGAATCCCGACGTACGTCCCGAAGCGCGGAGCGCACTTCGTCGTTCATCCTGTTCAGCTCCTGCCGGAGATCTGCAGTCCTCACCTGCTGCCATCTCCTCCGGATGTTGTTCCGCCGCTGAATCAGGTGCCGCACGCCGTTGGGCAGTGGTATTCTGACCTGTGGCGGCTGCACCGTCTTCAGCGGGATGGAGGCATCGATGGCAGCGTTGACGGTGTTGGTGAGATGCTCGACCATTCGGTCCGCAGCATCTCTGTCGGTGGGCACTAGATGATCTCTCGGCAGATTCCCGGCGATCGTCTTTCTGAAGGTTTCCCAGCAGGCGTTGGACATATCACGTACCTCCCTCGGCGCCACGTTGTCAACGACGGCACCAAGGGTGAGTAGCGTCGGGTAGTGGTCCGACGACAAATCGACGCACGCGTGCATGCGGAGAGACTCCCGGACATCGCGGGTGACTGCGATGTCAAGAATGTCTCCCCGCTCGTGCGTCGCCGTCCTCGGCGCCACCACCACAAGTCCCTCGTCGTCCACGAATTGGCGCAGTCGTCGACCCCGGGGATTGGTGACCAAGGAATGCCAATCAGGATGTTTGGCATTCAGGTCGCCAAGGAGGATGCCCGGTCCAGTCGCCTCCAGGAGCGGCTGGAAGACATCCTCATCCCAGGGTCTCGCCGGAGGATAGTACATTGATGTCACCCTGTACCACCTCCCGGCGACCTTGATGTCCACCGACACCGCTTCCACAGATGCATGCGTGTGAGCACGGCATGCCCTGTGTTGCACGGCCCGGCGGACCAAGATCGCCGCTCCTCCCGCAGCAGGTCCTGGTGTTACCCGGTCGGCCCGATAGATGGTCCATCCGGGCACTTTCCAGGAGTCCGACGGCCGCAGCCACGTCTCCTGGATGCAGGCTACGTCCGCAGACTTCTGCTGCAGGAAGTTCCTCAACTCCTCCGTCTTCCGGAGGACGCCGCGTGCGTTCCACTGCGCCAGGATGGTGGGTTTACTTCTTCTCCCCATGGTTGGTGGCGAAGATTCCATCCTGGCTCAGGAGGCTCTCAAGCACGGCCAGCAGGGCCACGCCTTCCGGGGAGGTGATGAAGGGCCGAAGGCTCTGGCACACTGCAAGCAGCGTGCTCTTGAGCTGCGGCGCGGCGGTCGATGTCGGCGTGGTGGATGGCGGCGTCGGCTCCGACGTGGCAGGCGTCGGTGCCTCCACCGCTGGCGGTGCTGCGGCTGTCGGCAGAGCGGCTGCAGTCGTCATCTCCTGGCTGCTGCCCTTCTTCTTCTTCTGCCGCTTCACCCGCTTTTTCTCCTGGTCGGCTGGCGGCGGTGTCGTCGCGGCTGCTGAGGAGCTGGGCTCCTCGACGGCTGGGACGGCGTCCACTTCCATCTCCTCGGGGACCCCCCGCAACGCCAGGTTGTAGGGGAGCTCCTTGGACGCCATCCGCGACGGCGCCTTCGCCTTCTGCCCGGCTGCAGTCACCGATGGCGCTGGCTGCTGCACCGCGGTCGTTGGGCCAGATGGCCTCTGCACCGCGGGCGTTGGGCCAGCTGGCCGCTGCTTTGCTGCTGCTGGTGGAGACGGCTTTGCTGGTGGTCTGGGGCCTTTACCGCCTCGGATTCGCTCTAGTGCCTCCAAGTACACCGGACACCTGTGAGATGCTGCCGTGTGCGAGCCACCGCAATTGCAGCAGGTGGCTTGGTCGTGCACCGTCAGCGTGCACTCATCTCCCAGGTGCGGTCCGGTGCATCGGAAGCACCGTGGCTTGCACCGGCAAGACACGGCGACATGCCCGAAGCGGTTGCAGCGGCGACACTGCATCGGCCCCTTCTCACCCCGGAAGGCCTCTATGACAACTCTGTCGTGGCAGAGTTGTCTGATCTCTGTCGGCGGGACGGCAGCCGGCGTCTTGACAAGATTCACAATGAATCTGTCAATACCGACCAGCTTACCGCCCTCCGACACCTTCATCTGCCGGAAGCCTCTCACCTCGTAGCCCTTGGCTTCCAGTGCAGAGGTGATAAGCGCCTGAGACCGCCACCTCGACAGACCCTTGATCAGGTACCGGATGCCCGGTACCCTCTCAAGAGGCTGAGAGTGCCACTCGACCTGGAGAGAGTCGAGAGTGTCGGTCGCCTTCCGGTGCATCTCCGCCGTCTCCACGGTCAGCCGCACCGACGTCCGCCGGACGTCAAAGGCGAAGTCATCGCCGATGGAGGCCTCCAGTGCCTTCGTCACCTCCTCCATCTTCTGCACTCCGATCATGACGATCGGGTTGGGCCGCTTGGCAGTTTTCGCGACCGGCTCCGGCTTCTGCCGTTTCCGGGACGCTACTTCCTGCCAGTCGCCCTCGCCGTCCTCGCCATCGGAGATGGAGGCCGCCCAGTCGTCCTTCTCCGTCGGTCCCGGTGGTGGTGAAGGCCCGTCCTTCTCCATCGGGTCCATCTTCCTCTTCCTCTGGCCCTGAGAGGGGAGAGAAAGAGAGGCGGGTCCCGAGGCGGTTGCCTCGGCGTCGCCTTCAGGAGCAGCGGTGGCTGCGAGAGGCGGAGCGGGAGTGACGGCAGGCGGCGGGGTCGGTTCGGCTGCGGCGGCAGGTGCCTTCGCAGGCTTCCCCTTCCCTTTCTTCCTGCTTTTCTCTCCCGACTTTTGGCCCTGAAGAGGGCCGTTGCTTGCTGCGACGGCAGGGACCAAGCTGGCCTTCTTGGCGGCATCGGAGGCGGCTGCCTTCGATGAAGCGCCCTTCCGGCCAGCCTTCGTCCCCTCCTTCTCCTCATGGCCCTGAAGAGGGCCGTTGCTCTTTCCGGCTTTCACCGACGAGAGCTTGGTGGATGCCCGGCTCGGATCCGCCGGACCAGCCGGCTTCTCCTTACCGAACATCGCCATCAGTTCGGTCTTCGTCATCTTCCCGAAGGTTGATGTCGAAGACGGGCCGACGCTCAGAGAGCGGGACCTGGGGGATGGACCAGCCATTCCCCCGTCATCGCCGTCAGCAGCTTCCATGGCAAGGTGCAAGCACACTCACCGAACGCAGAGTCTTCCAATAGTCACCAGTAGGCTTTCTCGTACTAACTCCCTGTGTGTGTGAGCACCGAGCTCCTCATCCGCAAGTTGCCCTTCCAGCGACTCGTCCGCGAGATCGCTCAGGACTTCAAGACCGACCTGCGCTTCCAGTCATCCGCCGTCATGGCCCTTCAGGAGGCGTCCGAGGCTTACCTCGTCGGTCTTTTCGAAGACACCAACTTGTGCGCTATTCACGCTAAGCGTGTAACAATTATGCCAAAAGACATCCAATTGGCCCGCCGTATTCGTGGAGAACGTGCTTAGGAAGTTCGTGCTCCCTGGTCATAAACAAGGTCCTTTTCAGGACCAATACAATAATGAATAATTGACCCAGTTTGCTTTGGTTTACAATTATGTTAACGAGGACATTCCTCCCTTGACATCAAACCTGAAAAAGATACCCATTGCTGGTCATGGTAATCTTCATAGAGGGGAGTGAAAATTGTTGAGAATGTATAATCACATACTATTTTTGCCAGTTAAGGTGATTGATTGCAATCTGTATCGAAAACCTCTCCTTCGCCCCCGTTTACCTTATTCGGAGGCTTGGCTTACCTTCAGTGACCTATTTATCGTGGTGCGAATGATTGAGATACACATACTTTTACCTAGGGCTATCATCTGGCGATGGGGTTACATTGGTATTTCGTCTGGGTGGCGAGAGGTGTGAGCCGCCATCTCCCGCATAATCTACTGCATTCCTCTGATTGTTGCTACAATCTGATCTTAACTATTGCTGTAATGTATCTAATTGTGATATGATACATGATATTTTTGTCATTGCTGTTCTTCCATCTACCGTAATTCTAAGCGCTAATAAACAATATTCAGCTGAACTGTTTAAGGGGTAAACTTTGAATTTTTTTTTGTTATTTTCCTTTCCCTGAAGTCTCAAAGCATTCAGAATCATTTTCAAGAGCATTTGATGGCCCTGAAGAGGGCCTTAGTTGAACGCTGCATCCCTGACAAGGAATGTGACAGCGTCTCAGATGGCGAACGTCATTTCTGAGTTCACTTCTTCTTCGGTGCGACCGTCTTCTTCGCCGCTGCCTTAGCTTTCGTTGGTGTCTTCTTCGGCTTTGGAGTCTTAGGCTTCGTTGGCGCTTTCTTCGCTTTGGAGGGCGATTTTGCCGCCTTGGCAGCAGGCTTCCCCGCTGCGGCCTTCTTCTTTGGTTTCTCGGCTGCTACTTTCTTGGCTTTCTTCGCTGGGGGGGCCGACTTGCTCCGCTCTTTCGGTGCGGATCTCTTAGTACCGCCTGCACTCTTCTCCTTCTTGGCTCCGGCCGCCTTCGGTTTCTTCACTCCCGCTTTCTTCACTGCTGCTTTCTTCGCCTTGCCCGCTCCGCCAGCGCCAGACGGTGCTGCCTTCTCCTTGAGAGTGGTCGAGCTCAGCTTGAAGGAGCCCGAAGCGCCCTTCCCTTTCGTTTGCACCAGGGTTCCGGCGGTGACGGCGGCTTTCAGGTACTTCTTGATGAAGGGCGACAGCTTCTCGGCGTCGACCTTGTAGCTGGCCGCAATGTACTTCTTAATGGCCTGCAGGGATGAGCCACCGCGCTCCTTTAGGCTCTTCACGGCGTTATTGACCATCTCAGAGGTGGGTGGGTGGGATGGTTTTGCGCGTGCTTTCTTTGCGCCAGCTTTGCTCGACTTCTTGGAAGCCGCGGAGGCTCCCGAGGAGGGCAAGGGCTTCACGGCCGCGGTGCCGGACGGTTGGGCTGCGGGTGGTGCCGTCGCCGCTGCTCCAGACGCTGCATCTGCCATACTGACTGCGTTCGGTAGTTGAGAATTATCTAAAAGATGGCGCGCGCCGATTTTCGTCAGTGCGTTTTCCTTGATATCGTACCACTTCGGAGCACAGCTGGCTCTAGTCAACTTGTCGTCGGTGTGCTTCTCCGAATCTTTGTACTCAACTCTTCCTCCGACTTTCACCTTTTGGAGAGTGTCCGCGACGCCGAAGACGGACGCCGGGCGTCGAAGCGACCCTCAGACTTGCGCCCGTCCGTCCACCGCACTTGGACGTCCCTCGACCTCCACCTGGCATAATGGCGGCGACCCGAAATACAGCATGTCGCTCACGTGCCTGCGAGCTCGCGAATTAAACGTTCGCCGGGCTCTCCAGGAGAACGAAGTTCACCTTTTTCTTTAACTGTTGCCCTGATTGATCCTTCGGCTAAGTCCTTACACGCCTGTGACCTCGTGGGTGTCGTCCCGGCGGTGGAGAGTGACCCCAAGGAGACACGGCTGTCGGACGGATCGTTGTCCGATACCCCTGTCTCCGTGCCTGTAAAACCATACTCGTATCTCCCTGTACTTCCCATTTAGATGCAGCAATACACGTGACTTACATCGGGAGGATGAATTTCGATGATCTTGGGCATAGCTCCCAAGTTTACGCCTCCATTCAGCGAAAAATTACCGTGCATTGGGTACCTAGACGCCTCCCCCGTCGTCTCTCTTTCGTCTACCCTAACGGAGAACGTTTTCCACTATCTTAACAGCTCCACTAGCGACAGATTTTGCCATACCTCTAAAGTCATCAGCTACGTATACCTCTGGTAGGAGAAGGAAAAAGCGTTACGGACGCATAATCGCCTCACCCGTGGACCCACGGAGATTTCGATAGCATAGCGTTTTCCACCGAGCGGCCCACGACGCAAGTCGAGAAAGTCTCCCGAGTGTGGAACTTCCGAAAATAAGAAATTCAGGTGATTGCTTCATTTCAGTAGGTTAATGTTTTACCATTTCCGACTCTTCCACAAGAAGTCTGTCCATTAGCGATAACGTAATTTACACAAGGGAGAACCTATTCATACTACCAAATACAAAAATTACTCCCGAGTCAAAACAGAACGACACAATATACTGCAACTCTGTCATAAATGTTATTCTAGAAGAATGTCTCTGATTATTCCAAAAGCCACATCACACTTAGTTGTAATAGCTACCTTCATGTGTACCGAGGTGCATATTCCGGCTCTGTCGGCCTTCTGTTTTAGGATACAAGATAAGACAGTGAGTACATCATGTATTGGATTAACGAGTGAAGGGGTCGATGGGAGATTTCTTCACTTTATGAGTATCTTCATATTCCAATTAAATACATACCGCCCTTCTCATACATACAAACAGACTTCCTCAAACATCTAACCTACTGCATACGATGAAATTACAGCTTCTCCCAAGTTACTCATTGAAAACAGAGTCGGTGAAATGCTGTTGTATGGAAAAGGCATTCGCGGATTTCCTTCACCTGATTCTCACCACAGACGATGATTAGTAGATGGAAACATTAACTCTACTCATGTGACGGATACCGAGATATTTCCAAAAAAAAAACAACCAATGCATATGGGAAAAAATATGAGCGAGAGCGAGCGGTGGTGAGTTCATCGCTGTAGGAGATGAGATCGTAAGCACAGTTCAAATTTTCCCATAACATGGCCTCGAATGTGTGTGCTTTTTTATTACATATCCCACGTAATAAATTTGAAAAATTACCGAGTTCAGCATTTCAGCCTTCATTAAATCTATATTTTTATTACCATCGGGGGGGATTTTAATATTCCCTCCGTGTACTGGAGGACTTACACCTTAAAAAACAATGGCTACATAAGGAGTTGTCCTACACTCTTCCCCGTACCGTACCATCAACCTCTTTAGTTTAAACAATGCTGACACCGATGACAGTTTCCAACATCCTAAAACTGACGGCGACTGCAATACTTGAAGACTTCCTTAAAGTTGTACACTTCACGGAATGGATTGCCACGACATGGTGATTTATCCCTTTCGTACATCGGGAGGTCTTGGTTTCAAACGGGAGGTCTTGGCATCACATACAAATTTCACTAAGACTGCGAATGCAGTTATTTCGACGACAAAATAACCGTTCCGTCAAACTAATATCGCTACAGCAACTTAACTTACTAAAATCAACAGGGAATCTCAATCCACAACGCCAGCATGAAGAACGCCCGTTAGTATCTCCACGGCTATGAACATATGAAGATTTGCTAATAGTATCATTATGACATAGCAGTCGGCAAAGGCGGTTTTCTTTCGGAGAGCATGTCTTTAGGCATGATATTTTTGAAAATAATGGGAAGGTATTTTCGTCTCCGTGGCGGTAGTTCACAGCGATTAATGAACGGTAAGTCACCAAAATAAATATATGGTATACGGATTTCGACAAACAAAAATTTATCCTTAACGACTTGGAAAGCCTCTCCACAACATGTCACCGTAGTGATAAGGGTACACCGCCTGCTAAAACATTCTACCACCCATGGGATAAGACCATAGAGGCTAACGGCACTTGAAAAGCGGATAGTAACAATTTGTCTACGGCAGCCATGGTAACGAGCAACAATTTGTCAACCGCAGCTAGGTATCGCCAAAGAAATTAATCAGGAGATTCTCCGTCGGGCATTATTTAAGTAAAAAGAATCTTTCCACTCAGTTGAAGTGAAGAGTTTTTCAATCTGTGAGTCTCGGCGGGTGAGTGCTCAGTAAGCACCAGTCTATATCGACCAGTTTTCCAATAAGTGAGCGGATATGTGGGAACTTCTGATCAAAAATGCACCAAGTGGGCTGCCTATAATCGGGAAACTGCAAATTACGACGGGAAGACCTCAGGAACGTGGAGGACTCCCAGATTGCAACGCAGGGCATATTCGAGGGATAGCTGGCCAGGAATACGGCATCCACCTGTGCGGGGTTGCATTCAAATGATTGTGTGTATAGCTGTTGAGATTTTTTGTGCAATGTGCAGTGAGGTACTGTTTAGTGAACAGAAGAAGCATTGAAGTGGCTCAATTATTGTAAAGTGTATGGCCTGTTTAAGTGTATTAGCCCGAAGAGGCAATGTGTAATGAATGGTAAATTATATGTGGTGAACATTCTATGGTAAATAAGTGTCAAACGTTGTGTGGAGGGATATTCAATTTATTGTATTGTGGTTTGCTTTTTAGTCACCGTTCCATCACTTCAGGGTAAGTGTAAAACTCGGTCGTTTTCCTAATATATGATCAGGTGAAGAAATGTGTCTTATTTAAACAGCATAAAAATCAAATTTTGATTACACAACTCTATATCAAAAGTTATTCAGTGTATTTCGATTTCTTGCCGCGAAATGGAATGTCACCTGAAATTCGAAACCTCCTTCAAATCAACCTGTCCCGATGAAATATCACAATTACAGTCTGTGATAGCATTGTTCTTTAAAGTAATACTTTAGTTATCTCTTGTCGAACATCGTGATAGATATTGGTTCCGAAAACCGTCTGTTCAATTATTGGATAGTTAAGGAAGGTACTCCAAGACTTTCAAATAGGCAACGTTACACCTATATTTTGTAAATGTAACAGACATGACCCAGGACATTACCGGCCAATATCCTTCACATCAATCAAATCTCTGGTTTCCATTGAAAAAGTTTATTCGCTGATTTCAGAGAAAAATTGAGATTTTTCTGATAAAAACACGGTTTTTAGGCAATTACGTTATGGGAATGGTATTTGATTGAAAAAATTAAATTTTCATTCATTCACCAAATTGTCAAAGAAATTCCGACCCTCTTATCTTGAACGCAAGTAATATGATACAGGAAAATGAAACCACTGCACAAAAGCCAATACGTAGCGTACACCACCGAAAGGCCCTTCTTGCGACCTTTTAGGGCGCTGAGATCTTTTAAAAATAGCCTACAGTATTCCTCCTGCCTTGAACTAATAGTCTGCAAAGTTTCAGTACAATAAGACTGAAACAGTAGATTGACATAAAGTACAGACACACAGACAAAGAATAAAATAAAATCCTTAAAATAAAAAGATTAAATTAAGAATAGAAAATACTAACTAGAGTAGTTTCATGCTTTCCGGTATCTGATAAAATGAATTTCAGCTCTCTGTCTTTAGTTAAAGTTGTTTTAAAAGGCGAAATAATTAACCGCTGCACAATATCCAAAGCTTATATTCCTAATCGGCTTAACTAAGCAATATAAATTCCAGCTGCAATTAAGACCAAATCCTGGTTGTCATGCGAATATGGTATTCTTCATTGACAGAAAAATATGCGTTTTAGCAGTTAAAAACGTATTTTTCAATCAATTACGAAATTTTAAAGGATAACTGTTTGAAAGAATTCAAATCTTCATTCCTTCTGACATTTAATGAAAAAATTCCAACTCTCTATCTTGAGCGGAAGTAATTTAAAAAAGTAAAAACTGAAACCACTACACAAAACCTAATACGTACCGTAAAACCACCCAAGGGCCCCCTTATGGGCCCTGAGATTTTTTTACAGTGCCGCATTAATGTCCTCCTGCCTTGAACTATTACTCTCCAAAGTTTCAGTACGATAGGATTAAAACTGTTGATCTGTATTTAAGACAGACAAACCCTGTAATTTTTATACATTAATATATATGGATATAAAGGCGAATGTAAGTGTATGTACCTGTTTCATTACATTGGCCACCATTCACGCGCAATTCGCCTGCTCACGGAGGAGAAATACAATAATGCCCGTAGCGTAGTCACCGTTGCTAAGTAACATCGCAGTGTGAGATTCGTCAGACGCCGGACCGCGCGAGAGGAAAGTAGCTGAGAATTGGTCCGTGCTGCATGATTCTAGACGTTTGAAGGTAAACTTTTCTTCATAGACGTAGTCACGAAAGTTTACGAAATGGTTTTTTTCCCTGGTTTCGGAGTGGCGGCACTCATGGCTGGTATAATTACAGGTAAGCTTGGCGGTGACATTTTCTCAAATTGGTCTATAGAACAAGACGTCACGCATCGTAACAAATTAGAAGGTGGGTAATGAATTTTTTGTACCTATGATTTTTTCTGTTTAATGTTGCCTGAATATATTGTGTACTGTCTTGACATGAAGCCGAAAATCTGGCAGCCCTCGTATGTTACCTTTCCCTGTATTTGTGAAATCTTTCATATTCCCGTTGCACGAACACCTCGCTAAGGGCAATTTCGGTTGCAGATTCGGGTTTAAAAATGTAAATCAATTGCCTAGTCGCCAACTAATCTATCGGAAGTGACATTTCCGTATGTGCAGTCAGCATTTGAGTTTCACAAGAAATGTTAAGTTTTAAGAAATCTGGTTCTCATGCGAATATGGCATTCTTCGTTGACAGAAAAATATGCGTTTTAGCAGCTAAAAACGTATTTTTCAATCAATTACGAAATTTTAAAGGATAACTGTTTGAAAGAATTCAAATCTTCATTCCTTCTGACATTTAATGAAAAAATTCCAACTCTCTATCTTGAGCGGAAGTAATTTAAAAAAGTAAAACTGAAACCACTACACAAAACCCAATACGTACCGTAAAACCACCCAAGGGCCCCCTTATGGGCCCTGAGATTTTTTTACAGTGCCGCATTGATGTCCTCCTGCCTTGAACTATTACTCTCCAAAGTTTCAGTACGATAGGATTTAAACTGTTGATTTGTCTTTAAGACAGACAAACCCTGTAATTTTTATACATAAATATATATGGATATAAAGGCGAATGTAGGTGTATGTACCTGTTTCATTACATTGGCCACCATTCACGCGCAATTCGCCTGCTCACGGAGGAGAAATACAATAATGCCCGTAGCGTAGTCACCGTTGCTAAGTAACATCGCAGTGTGAGATTCGTCAGACGCCGGACCGCGCGAGAGGAAAGTAGCTGAGAATTGGTCCGTGCTGCATGATTCTAGACGTTTGAAGGTAAAATTTTCTTCATAGACGTAGTCACGAAAGTTTACGAAATGGTTTTTTTCCCTGGTTTCGGCGTGGCGGCACTCATGGCTGGTATAATTACAGGTAAGCTTGGCGGTGACATTTTCTCGGAATGGTGTATAGAACAAGCCGTCATGCATGGAAAGAAATTACAAGGTGGCTAATAAATTTTTTGTGGTGATGATTTTTTATGTTTCCGTTTCATGTTGTCTTAGCCTGAATATTATGTGTACTGTTTTGACATGAAGCCGAAAATCTGGCAGCCCTCGTATGTTACCTTTCCCTGTATTTGTGAAATCTTTCATATTCCCGTTGCACGAACACCTCGCTAAGGGCAATTTCGGTTGCAGATTCGGGTTTAAAAATGTAAATCAATTGCCTAGTCGCCAACTAATCTATCGGAAGTGACATTTCCGTATGTGCAGTCAGCATTTGAGTTTCACAAGAAATGTTAAGTTTTAAGAAATCTGGTTCTCATGCGAATATGGCATTCTTCGTTGACAGAAAAATATGCGTTTTAGCAGCTAAAAACGTATTTTTCAATCAATTACGAAATTTTAAAGGATAACTGTTTGAAAGAATTCAAATCTTCATTCCTTCTGACATTTAATGAAAAAATTCCAACTCTCTATCTTGAGCGGAAGTAATTTAAAAAAGTAAAAACTGAAACCACTACACAAAACCTAATACGTACCGTAAAACCACCCAAGGGCCCCCTTATGGGCCCTGAGATTTTTTTACAGTGCCGCATTAATGTCCTCCTGCCTTGAACTATTACTCTCCAAAGTTTCAGTACGATAGGATTAAAACTGTTGATCTGTATTTAAGACAGACAAACCCTGTAATTTTTATACATTAATATATATGGATATAAAGGCGAATGTAAGTGTATGTACCTGTTTCATTACATTGGCCACCATTCACGCGCAATTCGCCTGCTCACGGAGGAGAAATACAATAATGCCCGTAGCGTAGTCACCGTTGCTAAGTAACATCGCAGTGTGAGATTCGTCAGACGCCGGACCGCGCGAGAGGAAAGTAGCTGAGAATTGGTCCGTGCTGCATGATTCTAGACGTTTGAAGGTAAACTTTTCTTCATAGACGTAGTCACGAAAGTTTACGAAATGGTTTTTTTCCCTGGTTTCGGCGTGGCGGCACTCATGGCTGGTATAATTACAGGTAAGCTTGGCGGTGACATTTTCTCAAATTGGTCTATAGAACAAGACGTCACGCATCGTAACAAATTAGAAGGTGGGTAATGAATTTTTTGTACCTATGATTTTTTCTGTTTAATGTTGCCTGAATATATTGTGTACTGTCTTGACATGAAGCCGAAAATCTGGCAGCCCTCGTATGTTACCTTTCCCTGTATTTGTGAAATCTTTCATATTCCCGTTGCACGAACACCTCGCTAAGGGCAATTTCGGTTGCAGATTCGGGTTTAAAAATGTAAATCAATTGCCTAGTCGCCAACTAATCTATCGGAAGTGACATTTCCGTATGTGCAGTCAGCATTTGAGTTTCACAAGAAATGTTAAGTTTTAAGAAATCTGGTTCTCATGCGAATATGGCATTCTTCGTTGACAGAAAAATATGCGTTTTAGCAGCTAAAAACGTATTTTTCAATCAATTACGAAATTTTAAAGGATAACTGTTTGAAAGAATTCAAATCTTCATTCCTTCTGACATTTAATGAAAAAATTCCAACTCTCTATCTTGAGCGGAAGTAATTTAAAAAAGTAAAAACTGAAACCACTACACAAAACCCAATACGTACCGTAAAACCACCCAAGGGCCCCCTTATGGGCCCTGAGATTTTTTTACAGTGCCGCATTGATGTCCTCCTGCCTTGAACTATTACTCTCCAAAGTTTCAGTACGATAGGATTTAAACTGTTGATTTGTCTTTAAGACAGACAAACCCTGTAATTTTTATACATAAATATATATGGATATAAAGGCGAATGTAGGTGTATGTACCTGTTTCATTACATTGGCCACCATTCACGCGCAATTCGCCTGCTCACGGAGGAGAAATACAATAATGCCCGTAGCGTAGTCACCGTTGCTAAGTAACATCGCAGTGTGAGATTCGTCAGACGCCGGACCGCGCGAGAGGAAAGTAGCTGAGAATTGGTCCGTGCTGCATGATTCTAGACGTTTGAAGGTAAAATTTTCTTCATAGACGTAGTCACGAAAGTTTACGAAATGGTTTTTTTCCCTGGTTTCGGCGTGGCGGCACTCATGGCTGGTATAATTACAGGTAAGCTTGGCGGTGACATTTTCTCGGAATGGTGTATAGAACAAGCCGTCATGCATGGAAAGAAATTACAAGGTGGCTAATAAATTTTTTGTGGTGATGATTTTTTATGTTTCCGTTTCATGTTGTCTTAGCCTGAATATTATGTGTACTGTTTTGACATGAAGCCGAAAATCTGGCAGCCCTCGTATGTTACCTTTCCCTGTATTTGTGAAATCTTTCATATTCCCGTTGCACGAACACCTCGCTAAGGGCAATTTCGGTTGCAGATTCGGGTTTAAAAATGTAAATCAATTGCCTAGTCGCCAACTAATCTATCGGAAGTGACATTTCCGTATGTGCAGTCAGCATTTGAGTTTCACAAGAAATGTTAAGTTTTAAGAAATCTGGTTCTCATGCGAATATGGCATTCTTCGTTGACAGAAAAATATGCGTTTTAGCAGCTAAAAACGTATTTTTCAATCAATTACGAAATTTTAAAGGATAACTGTTTGAAAGAATTCAAATCTTCATTCCTTCTGACATTTAATGAAAAAATTCCAACTCTCTATCTTGAGCGGAAGTAATTTAAAAAAGTAAAAACTGAAACCACTACACAAAACCTAATACGTACCGTAAAACCACCCAAGGGCCCCCTTATGGGCCCTGAGATTTTTTTACAGTGCCGCATTAATGTCCTCCTGCCTTGAACTATTACTCTCCAAAGTTTCAGTACGATAGGATTAAAACTGTTGATCTGTATTTAAGACAGACAAACCCTGTAATTTTTATACATTAATATATATGGATATAAAGGCGAATGTAAGTGTATGTACCTGTTTCATTACATTGGCCACCATTCACGCGCAATTCGCCTGCTCACGGAGGAGAAATACAATAATGCCCGTAGCGTAGTCACCGTTGCTAAGTAACATCGCAGTGTGAGATTCGTCAGACGCCGGACCGCGCGAGAGGAAAGTAGCTGAGAATTGGTCCGTGCTGCATGATTCTAGACGTTTGAAGGTAAACTTTTCTTCATAGACGTAGTCACGAAAGTTTACGAAATGGTTTTTTTCCCTGGTTTCGGCGTGGCGGCACTCATGGCTGGTATAATTACAGGTAAGCTTGGCGGTGACATTTTCTCAAATTGGTCTATAGAACAAGACGTCACGCATCGTAACAAATTAGAAGGTGGGTAATGAATTTTTTGTACCTATGATTTTTTCTGTTTAATGTTGCCTGAATATATTGTGTACTGTCTTGACATGAAGCCGAAAATCTGGCAGCCCTCGTATGTTACCTTTCCCTGTATTTGTGAAATCTTTCATATTCCCGTTGCACGAACACCTCGCTAAGGGCAATTTCGGTTGCAGATTCGGGTTTAAAAATGTAAATCAATTGCCTAGTCGCCAACTAATCTATCGGAAGTGACATTTCCGTATGTGCAGTCAGCATTTGAGTTTCACAAGAAATGTTAAGTTTTAAGAAATCTGGTTCTCATGCGAATATGGCATTCTTCGTTGACAGAAAAATATGCGTTTTAGCAGCTAAAAACGTATTTTTCAATCAATTACGAAATTTTAAAGGATAACTGTTTGAAAGAATTCAAATCTTCATTCCTTCTGACATTTAATGAAAAAATTCCAACTCTCTATCTTGAGCGGAAGTAATTTAAAAAAGTAAAAACTGAAACCACTACACAAAACCCAATACGTACCGTAAAACCACCCAAGGGCCCCCTTATGGGCCCTGAGATTTTTTTACAGTGCCGCATTGATGTCCTCCTGCCTTGAACTATTACTCTCCAAAGTTTCAGTACGATAGGATTTAAACTGTTGATTTGTCTTTAAGACAGACAAACCCTGTAATTTTTATACATAAATATATATGGATATAAAGGCGAATGTAGGTGTATGTACCTGTTTCATTACATTGGCCACCATTCACGCGCAATTCGCCTGCTCACGGAGGAGAAATACAATAATGCCCGTAGCGTAGTCACCGTTGCTAAGTAACATCGCAGTGTGAGATTCGTCAGACGCCGGACCGCGCGAGAGGAAAGTAGCTGAGAATTGGTCCGTGCTGCATGATTCTAGACGTTTGAAGGTAAAATTTTCTTCATAGACGTAGTCACGAAAGTTTACGAAATGGTTTTTTTCCCTGGTTTCGGCGTGGCGGCACTCATGGCTGGTATAATTACAGGTAAGCTTGGCGGTGACATTTTCTCAAATTGGTCTATAGAACAAGACGTCACGCATCGTAACAAATTAGAAGGTGGGTAATGAATTTTTTGTACCTATGATTTTTTCTGTTTAATGTTGCCTGAATATATTGTGTACTGTCTTGACATGAAGCCGAAAATCTGGCAGCCCTCGTATTTTATCTTTCCCTGTACTTGTGAAATCTTTCATTTTCCCGTTGCACGAACACCTCGCTAAGGGCAATTTCGGTTGCAGATTCGGGTTTAAAAATGTAAATGAATTGCCTAGTCGCCAACTAATCTATCGGAAGTGACATTTCCGTATGTGCAGTCAGCATTTGAGTTTCACAAGAAGTGTTAAGTGTTAAGAAATCTGGTTCTCATGCGAATATGGCATTCTTCGTTGACAGAAAAATATGCGTTTTAGCAGTTAAAAACGTATTTTTCAATCAATTACGAAATTTTAAAGGATAACTGTTTGAAAGAATTCAAATCTTCATTCCTTCTGACATTTAATGAAAAAATTCCAACTCTCTATCTTGAGCGGAAGTAATTTAAAAAAGTAAAAACTGAAACCACTACACAAAACCCAATACGTACCGTAAAACCACCCAAGGGCCCCCTTATGGGCCCTGAGATTTTTTTACAGTGCCGCATTGATGTCCTCCTGCCTTGAACTATTACTCTCCAAAGTTTCAGTACGATAGGATTTAAACTGTTGATTTGTCTTTAAGACAGACAACCCTCTACTTTATATATAAATATATATATATGTTATAGGTTCTTGCAATTAAGTAGCTGCAGATTATTGGTTTCGTTACAAAAATCGATCGTTCTTCTCATATCCCTGTGTGATGCATTCCAATCTACTCCAACACCAGTTTTCCAGCAATACCTCGGAAAATTTTGCCTAAGTGCAACCTCTTCAGTTGGTTCCACGTTAAAACCGCTAGATGGCGTTGGCATGCTATAACGGAGCCCTGTGGTCTCCATGTAGCCGATTTGTTTAACGGTGTAGTACTTCACAGCTGGTTCATGGATACGATAGACTGTTTGGAAGAGACGAGGGTTATCACATGCCTCAACATTCCATATGTCGTTGAGGAAGGGCTCTATGCTACATCATTCAAGTCAATACATTAATTTTAAAACGCCTCGATACCCAATGGAGAACTTCATTCGAGAGAGTCAATTTTAAAGCCGACGAAAAGCTACTGAGTGCGGGCCAGCGGTGGGATGGAGGGAAGCAATGCTTTTTGTAAGTAGTTAACGAAATTGCAGCAAAAATATTCTCGCCAAAACACAGATTGCAACGACGTTCGACGTACCGTGGTGTCATTTCTCTTTACCGCCTCTCTCTCCCTCCAACCCTGGCATTATTACTCTGTGTTATCACTGCGAGCTCGTTGTACCACCGGAATAGGGTCATGGGTGCTTAAGCGGAGGTAAGAAATTTATTTAATCAACACCTTACATGAACTAATGGTTGTCATCTTCTTCATTCCAGTGGCGACAAGTCCTTTTAAAGGCTGGTTCCTGTCAATTAGGCTCGAAGTTAGTGATTGGCCACTTTCAGTCCATTACTCCAAAGAGGAATCTACAGGACGGATAGGGTAGGCAATTTTCTACTTCTCCTAGCCATAACCTAAAATAACCTTACGTTGCGTTTTCAACAAACCTCACATCAACTCGAGTTTTTGTACTTCCTTTTTCAGAAGAGTGGGATGAAGGCAGGCATCGCCGCTCACATAATTTCAGTTTGACAGCGCCATTCCCGCTAGATAGAGGTATTGCATCTTTTTAAGAAGAAGAAACTCCAAATTAACCGGTGGTATGTACTTCCTCCATTTATGTTATGTGGTACACTGTGGTGAAATTGATGGGGTACACAGTACTTCGTTATTGACTTACAGTTTTGGGTGAAGTTTTGCGTTCTGTACAAATTTTCCAGTACGCTACGTAACACGTTCGTACATTACTAAATGCCAATTCAGCAGAC